>PQXI01000083.1:0-148480 GCA_004786145.1 Botrytis paeoniae
AAGCACTTGGAGAGGCACCACTTCCAGATGGGGAACCACTTGGGTATGAGCCGCTTCCGGAATTTCCAGAGCCTGATGCACTTGGGGAAGAACCGTTTGGTCCTGAAGCACTTGGGGATGAACCACTTCCAGATGGAGAACCACTTGGGTATGAACCACTTCCAGAGTTTCCAGAACCAGATGCGCTTGGAGATGAACCAATTGGGGAGGTGGTTTCGCCGCTAAGTTCTCCGGTACTGCTTGGGGTAGGAGCTGAAGCAGTGCCACTTCCGGAACCAATCACACTCGATGAAGGAGCGGAGCCCGAAAGTTCACTGGACAAGGCGGAGGTGATGGATGCCAAGTTAGTGCTTGAAGCTCCGGTACCGATGGGAACGACAGCGATAGGAGTTGTGCTTGGGACATCGAAAGTAGATGCAGTTGCTGATTCAACCGAGGTAAGACTGATTGTGCCAGGAATAGATGACGGGGCAACATTGGTATTGGCCGTAGTAGTAAGTGATGGCAAGCTTGATGGAATTGCTCCTGACGCGGTGTTGCCAGCCTCAGTCACTGGGCAAACAGTAGTATAATCGACAACGGTTTGAGTAACAACGGTGGTACTTGCAAGGGATGCTGGACAATGGATAACATTTGAAGCACAGCTAGTAATGGTAATAACTTGGGTAGCATAAGCTGTAGATGTGGTCAAAGATGCTGCACTAGTAATGGTACCGATTAGTGATCCAGTGGCGGAAGCACCGGATGATCGGGAAGCAGTTATGGCAGTGCCATTCGAGAAATGTCCAGTTCCAGACGGGGCGGAATCAGAGTCAGAGGCTGACGAACCGGAATCAGAGCCAGATCCTCCGAGACCGATAGAGATCGAACCACCAAGACCGATGGAACCCGAGCCACTGGAAGCAGATCCAGTGGAAACAGGACCCAAAGCTCTAGTAGAAGTTGGTCTAGTGGTGCAAATAGCAGCTAGGACACCAGCATTCACAGTAATAGCGGCAGTTGGTGCAATCTCGAATGCAGCAAAGTCGATGTTTGCAACGGAAGCGGCATATGCACCAATGTTAACATCGACTGCACCCGAGATGGAAAGTGGACAATTATCGGTGCTACCAATTTCAGTGACATAATGAAGCAAATCGGCATAGACACCAAGTTCAAAGCCATATCCGATACCCAAGAGAGAGATGGTAGTACCAGCCTCAACTCTGCAGCGAATAGAAGCTTGTAATGTGGCTTCACCAGCAAGAACAACGATAGGAAGGTCATTCATGACAGCTCCGTCGAAGTTATAGTCCTTGATAGCACCGGCCAAGAGATCAACAGTAAGGGAAGCACCTTCTGGGAAGGAGAATTCGAAACCAGCAGAGAGATCGACTTGAGCATCGACGGAGATAACCAAATCGAGGAAAACATTCAAGCCAACCGAGACAGTATCGAGGATAGAAACATCAGCGATAAGACCAGCTTCAAAAATATTGAGAGTGTAAGTGGCGGATTCAGCGGCGAAGACATTGAGTTCGATGTGGCCTCCAACATCCTCCAAAGAAATCAAACATTCCAAGCTTGCGGCTTCAACAATGGTTTCGTAAGGATGTTCCAAGAACTCGAGCACCTCTTCGACAATGTTGCTGGAAATTTCGGCCACGGTGTTGGTGACGACGGCTGTACCCCATGTTCGACAATCAACACACTTGATCTGGCATCCTGATGCACTTCCAAAGCTGATACCGATATCTGCACCAAGACCGAGGTCAAGAATACCAAATACATCCAATGCGGCACTGACTCCACTATAAATATGTCAGCAACAAACCTAACATGATATCGTCTTTGGTAACCCTTACGTATCTAACAAGACCTCATTCTGTCTCGAGCAGCCAATGTCATGACTGCAAAGCTGCTTGTTGGATGTGTGTCTTGCAGACACACCAGAGTGTACATCAGAAGAAATACCGGTATGGACGACATCTATACGATCAGAATACTTTTCAGGTGCATAAGCTGGTGGATATGCTGCTACATTTGTAGCAAGGACTGCCCCAACGAGGGCCGTCCCGAGAGACGATGAAAACATGACTGATAGAATAACAATAATTGAAAATGAATGTGTTTAATATGAAAAAAATATAAGAAAGATTGTAACAGGCCTAGAAGGACCTTTCGTAAAGAGAGTGGTAAAGAATGCAAAGCAGGCTTGGAGAGGAAAATAATCATGGAGAGGAGAACATCTTTTAAAGACGACGACCATAACGTTCTCACCCCTTGAATCTTGGCATAGCGTTGAAGCTATCATGTTGATCATCTCGAATGAGAAAGGTAGATCTACTCTCCGAAATGAAAGTGTCTTTCCTATACTGGAGCCCCCTGTTCCGTACCTGACTTGAAAAATCATCATCTCCATATTTTGTGTAAAAATATGGGGTACCTTCGGACGAAATTCCAGAAGCCGTCCAGCAACTTTGCTCTCATAGACTTGATCTGATTACTGTCGAGATAAAAATAAGGTCAATGTGGATAACATAAAATAGCATTCTATCAAAGCACTTGATACCATTGGATATAACCTGGCGACAAAGGTCTGGAAGGGAATGGGGGAAGTGAACATTGTGAGATTTTTGAGTACTTCTGGACTAGTAATTAACTGATCTACGGTAAAGCACGAGCTTCATACCCATTGGGAATGAATTGCCATACTCGGAAAGTCCCCTGGAAGTTATACCGTACGGCATAAAGTTTGCAGTGGGGTTGACACGTCCCCTTAGAATGGATTTGATGTTTCAGGTCAAAGATTCCAGGAATCCAGGCTCAATAAACCGGATTTGTGTACGCATTGTACTGTACGATGGCTGTCCGTAATATCTAGTGGAGTGTTGGGAATAGTTTGTTAGTTGCTAAAGAACTCAATGCCGGTGAACCGTTCCGTACAATAGCGGCAGTGGCAGTGGCAAGTCCCTGGACGCATGGTTATGCCCTCAAAGATAGGTCTGAAAGTCGATTGAAAGGGGCAGTGTTCATCTATATGTTTATGCATCCAATTACTCGAGTAGTATGTAGTCATAAAAAATTGGAAGCTTCTGAGAACCAGTGGTACAGATGTCATGAGGAGCTAATCATTGGATACTTTTGATCATCCAATCTCTCTCACCACCAAGGTATTTGGCCTTGAAAGAATCCAAGAATAGATACGACATTTCCAATTTGTGGCCCCCCATTTGCAATTGCTCATACCAAAGTATTCGATCTGCACTTTGGCCGCCTCATGACTCGACAAGGCTATTGTGCGCTAGACCCATTATAATGTTTTAGCGTACATGTCAAGCGAAATTGCCGCGACGTCGCATGAGGCTAAAAGTTATACTCAGCCTCGCATTGACGCACACAGGCTAGATTTGAAGTCCGAACTTTCATCAAATTTACGAAGTACTTTATTTACCTTCACAAAATATCGGAACCGAGCAAATAAGCATACTAGGACGTCGAAATCAAGTATAGCCAGTGATCGGACCGAGGCATTATTCCGCATTGTGGTCTCTACACCCGCGTCATTGAACGCTATCTAGCACTTTTCAAGCTACCGGAATTATCGGTCTCCTATTATAGGATTCACAGTACAATCATCACCACCCAGCATGTCTCTCTCCTCGTACCTCGCCAAAAATTACCTCACCGCCTCCACCCCCTCTTCCAGTACCCCCAAAGACAAAAAACGCAAACGCAAGGCTGCCGCGCAAACCGGTCTCATAATCGCCGACGACGATGCTCCCGGCTGGTCCGATCCTCAAGACCATGCCTCCGACGATGATACCCCCATGATCACCAACCATAGCACCTCGGAATTTCGCAAATCCAAAAAATCATCTTGGAAAACCGTCGGCGTACCTGCTCTCCAATCACAAAATGAAGACACCGCCGAAGCAGACCGTATAATCCAGCAAGCCGCCGCCGAGAACTCTGCCGCTCTCCACGCCGACGAAGAACCTACTATTGAGGAAACCCGCGGCGGGCTTCAAACTCGCGATGAAGCAGCCGCGCAAGCTGAGAAGAAAAAACGAGTTGAAGCCGCGCAATGGGCGCGCGAATCTGGTTCGGGCAAGAGTAAAGGAAAAGAAGAAACTGTCTATCGAGATGCAACGGGTCGACGAATCGACATAAGTATGCGACGTTCCGAAGCTAAGAAAGAAATGGATGAAAAAGCACGAAAGGAATTGGAAGAAAAAGAGGCGCAAAAGGGAGACATACAATTATTAGCAAAGGCGAAAAGAAGAGAGGAGTTAGATGAAGCGAAGTTTATGACGGTGGCGAGAGGGGTGGATGATGTGGAGATGAATGAGGAACTAAAGGAAGTAGAGCGGTGGAATGATCCCGCGATGCAATTTTTGAGTAAAGAGAAGAAGGGCAAAAGTAGGACGGGAAAACCATTATACAAAGGTTCGGCAGCGCCGAATAGATATGGCATTCGACCGGGCCATCGATGGGATGGGGTAGATAGGGGCAATGGATGGGAGGCGGAGAGGTTTAAAGGAGAGAATAGGAGGGCGAGGAATAAGGATTTGGATTTTCAATGGCAGATGGATACCTAAACCTATGTTACATATTACAAATTGCCAGTCACGTATACCCCGGGAAAGCGACAATCAATGGAGTTCAGATAATGATAATGCACGGTACAAACATGACAATCATATATTTCTGCATATTTTCATTTCTTTTCCTATTCTATGTAGGTATTGTAGACAAACTGTGAATGGCATCTGAGAACATCAAGAAAACTTTGCACACACGGCCTAACAGACCACATATGCATATTATACTTGAGCACCATGAGTAATTCTTTTCCTCCCTTCCTCATTGGTATTCGCAATTAATATCATCTCATCTTCGCCAATTTGAAAGACAATTGCCTTCTTCCCATCCCAATGCATCATAATGCCTATGTAACAAATTTGTTGCATGTACCATAGCGATCAATGTACTTTCCTCTCATATCCATATTACCAAACACCCTTTTTCGTAAGGTATTATATCATCTCCCATCTCACATTCTCACCTACTATTCACCATTAAATCCCCTCCACGATTAAATCTGAAAACCGAAATCCTTTTCTACACAAAGATTCAAGCAACCATGATACTGTACTTTCTAAACTTTTGGTCGCAAAAGTTTGTCGGGTCCATATTTGGTATATTTCTTGATCATTTCCATAAACTCCTTTTTCGTGGTCTGTCCTTCACCATCACCAACTCTTCCACGGAAGTATGCCAAGATTTGACTAATGGAGACACCTGTTGAAGGCAGACCAGCAATATCTTTGGGCGTAATTGGACCAGAACCAGAGGGCGATGTAGCTTCTGTAGTGATATCATTAGTAAGTGTCTATTATCTAAAGAATTACGGAACAATGAGCACAAAAAGATATCCTTACCAGCTCCTTGAGAAGGGCTACCAGCACGGCTACCACTCGATTTACCAGGGATTGGACTACCAGGTCTTGAAGTTGTTGGTGATCCTCCCATACGAAGAGTGATCTTCTTCTTCTTTGAACCTGCTCCATCTGACATTTCACCACCAGTGGCTTCTCCGTCGGTTGTGGCACTTTGTGGGTTGGGTGTAGAAGAACTGATTCTTGAAAGTTCGTTTGGATTTACCGACATCTTGACAATAGATGATTTTCTTTGAGGTTGACCTGGAATTGGAGTAGATGTACCTGTAGGTTGCGATGAGCCGACATGCTTCTTCTTATGCTTCTTTCTGGAAGATTCGTTTCCACTAGATTCTGAAAGGTTTGGGGATCCAGCTCTCTTAAGATTCTTGGATTTCTTCAAGGGATCAGTGTGCTTAGGTCGACCGGAAGGTGTGGTGTTGCCTTTTGACAAAGTACCTGAAGGCTTTGCTTCAGCCTTTAATTTGGCTTTGGCCTCTTCATCTTTCTTCTTGTCGATCTCCTTTTGCTTTTCCTCATCGGAGGTATCATCTTCGCTCTATTAAATGTTAGTAGGTAGATCAAATGATCTTTGCAAAATACATACATCCGAGGAAGCATATGGATTGCTAGAATCACTATCATAGATGAAATTCTTTTCGCGTTTGGTTAAAGCCTTTCGGACACCCTTTCCCAATTTCTTCTTTGCCTCCAATTCTTGTTCTTCTTTGATGAAGTCTTTCTCAACGGTTTCTTCATCTGCTTCACCAAACAAGTTGGCACCTCTTTGATCTTGCTTGATTCTTTCCTGAGCATCCTTTGTATCTTCATCCCTATCTGGCTCAACTGTGGCAAGCTCATCATCATCCTGAAACAAATCATCAGCATCAAAATCAAGCTCATCAATATCTCTTGTTTCATTTCTGCTCGATCCCTTGAAACTTGCACTCTCTGTCTTGACAGTGTACAACTTATTCATCCCTCGGATATTTTCCTGAGTTGCACGTTGAGCTTCGTTTCTCTCTTGGGTTTTCATAGCCCATCTAGATTCTTTAGTCTTCTTACTCAACAAAGCTTCCGCTTCATCGATTGTGAGAGTGTTGAATTTGTTTTTCGAGGTGAACTTGTACCACTTCTCGACTGGAATCATCTTGAAAGCACTTCCCTCCGTAAAAAACATAACATTGACTTCTGACAAAGCACTCTCATAATTACCAACCCAAGTGTTCTTGTTGTCAGCATCTTCCAGGTGCCAAGGTAAAGCTTCCTCATATCTAAGATCGGACTCTTTCTTTTGCTCTGCTGTCTTGTCTAAGCGATGTACTTGAGTTGTCTTTTCATTTCGGAAAGCTTGAGCTTTCTTAGCAGCTGCTGCATTGGCGTTATTGCCAGTAGGAGCTATTTGCGCACGATCTGCAGCCTTTTGCGCCTCCTTCTCGGCCTTTAATATTTCTTGCCTTTCTCTCTCCTTGGAATCGACTGCATCCTCCATAACTACATCTTCATCCTTGAATGCTTTGCCTGGAGGTGGTTGCCGAGGGTCTCTGCGATGAAGAGAAATTGGTCGCGTGAACTCGTTTTGATCTGTCGGGTCAACCTCTTTCTTTCCAGAAAATCTCATTGCATGATATCGGATTCCATCACGCAAAGCCCGCCGGGTAGTGAAGAGAGGATAATCCGTGACTTCTCCCTTGGGAGGATGAGTCCAACCACCGTATGTTTGTCTAGGCGCAACATTGCCATTGATAGGAACTGGACCTCTCGGACCAGGTGCGCGTGGACCAGAAACATTGTTTAAGGATGTAGGCCCATTCGGTCTGGCGGGTGTCAAGCCGTTCAAGTTCGCGCCGGCAGGTATAGAAGATGGATTGGGTCTGCGGACAGGTTTCTTTCGTGGCCTCAAAGGATCAGCAGCCTTGACTTTACGTGTAAATTGTGGTGCGCCGCCGCTGTTGGGAGTTGGGGTAGGAGTTCGACCATTCGACATGCCAGATGGGGAGGCAGACATCTTGAATGATTATTCGGAAAGTGACTAGATTCTTGATAATGGAGGTTCGACCGATACAATAGACTGGACAACCGATAGAGAAATCTTCTAGGCTAAACAGACTCAATGAGTTCCTTCGTTCTTAGAAAAAGTTGAGAGCTGTTGTTGCCTTGACGGAGTCTTGAATTATGTTCGGTCGCAAAAGCTGAAAAGAACCGATATCTTCAATCTTGAAGTTGTGTACATGTGCTATTGATCTTCGTCGAAATATATATCTGAGTAGATATAGATGAATTGAAAGTTAATCCTCCAAAGTGGTAGTTGATTGTTCTTTGTTAAATTTAAATTTGCTTTGTGGATCAACTTGGTTGACTTTCTGATATGTTTCTACCATCCAAGATACAATTCAGTTCTGTTGCAATGACAAGCAATTAAACCCCACTAGTCCCAAAGTCGTATGGTGACTCCCGGATCGGAAATCCCTGCTCAGTTGTAGATAGTAGTGTCATATTGTTACATTTTACTAGGGTCGCCGTAGTACCAAGCGCCAAAAGTCAAAAGCCAAAGCTTCTTGTGCTGGCCCGATATATATTGTTTGCATCACATTCACTTGGAAGACTTCGAAGAGGGGAACATACACTTTGCTCACAAAGTAGATATACTCTTTGACGTATTCACATTTCCATTCACATCCTACATCTCACATCTACCACCAACAACAACTATCACTTACTTCTTCTTGATAATCACTTTTTGATCTGGAGAGGGAGGGGTATCTCATCAACGACATTCATCCCAAAGAGAAGGAGAAGAGAATATTCTAGACCACCAATCATCAAATGAAGACATATGGAAACTGTTCGACAACAACGACAACAACGACAACAACGACAACAACGTATTACATCGGATTTCACCATAGAAAAGTATCTCATGATTAAGAAATTACGTCAATTCAAGTCAATCCAACCTTTTCTTCACATCCAATTCAAAAAATCATCCGGGATTTTGAAGATCAGGCTTCAAGAAATCATCACATGATTAGTCTTCATTGATTCAATTCACGTCCAGAATACAAAATATATCTACTTCCGAGGTTGTAGTCACCATCTAGAAATATACGAAGAGGCATCGTTCAACATATCAATCTTTGATATCAAATTGCTATTCTATTCTGGAAAAATTCAAACCAACTTGTTATCATACATTTACAAGGATGCTTCCAGTAGGAAAGGATCAAGGTGGGCACCTGCCTAGAGGAGGTTTTGGTGACAATGGACTAGAAGATCGTCTTCGAGGTCTCATTCTCAATAATGCCAATGTTATCACGAATAATGAAAACATCAATATGCATCCTCTTCCTGCGACTGGTGCAACTAGTGCCGCTGGTGCCAAACTACCACCACACATGCTCACAGCCAGCCCATTGGAGCACCATGAATACCTTTCCAATATGGCCTCCAAAGCTACTGGATCATCACAGCATATCCCCAACAACGCTGCTCCATTATCCCCTCAACCTGGAAAGAAGAGAATGAACCAAGCACAAAGACGACAAATGAATGCCCAACTTTCAACTCCAGTCAATTCTGGACAACAACAGCATCATCAGCAAACAGGCCCATCACCCCGGAACTACACACCCCATTCAGGACAGCAACACTCAACACCATCTACACCGCAATACTACAACAACAATCAAAGGAGCAACCAAAGACCGCAACAAACTTACCAACAAGGACAATTCTCTCCACAATTACCTTATCAACAGACCAGGTCTCCATATACCCCTCAAATGGCATATCATAACTCTCCTAGGTCAGGCGGTTTTTCGAATCAAGCGAGTTCCAATCTTCCATTTCAGAGTCCTGCATACCCTCAGCAACATCAACAGCATTCTTGGCCGAACATGAATCAAACAAGCCCCGGGTCTAATTCTTTCGCCCAAAGACCTCAACCACAAAATCGACAATTGTATCATCCAGGTCCTTCAAATCCCGGTGGACAAGGACGCAGAAATTTTGGAGCAAGTACTGATGAAATGATGGGGCAGGGTGCATTCTTGGACAAATTGGCTGAAGAGTGTGTTCCAAAAATAGCAATTGATGTCGATGAGGCAAACAAGAAAGAGCAATTTCGAGCTCATATTGAAGAAATCTGTAAAGTAGCGATTACTGAACATGAACGAGAAAACAGTGGCAACAAAGAGTTTGATTCTTCGACTGTTCAATTAAAATGCTACGGAAGTCTAAGTTCGGGCTTTGCAACTAAAGGATCTGATATGGATCTTGCAATTCTAACACCATTCTCAAATCCATCTGCAGAGTCTTCGGAGTCTCAAATACCACGGCTATTGGAAAAGCGATTGCTCAGCCTGGGATACGGCGCACGATTACTCACTAGAACAAGGGTTCCTATTATCAAGCTTTGCGAGAAACCACTCCCAAAGTTGATGGCAGATCTTTTGGCGGAGCGTGATAAATGGGAGGGCGGTTTGGGCGAAGGTCAAGATGATGATGCAGACGACAAGCACTTAGACAGTCATACGACAAAGTCTCCTGAGCCAACCCCAATAGAGACACATTCGAAAGCTAAGCCATTGACCAAAACTACCAGCAACACAAGCCAATCAAATAGCAAAGGAGAAGCACAACAAAACGATAAGAAGGGTATCAGCCTGAAGCAAAAAGAACACCAGAATCTTATTGACTACCATATTTGTGCGAAGCGTGCTTTAAGAAAACATGGCGGGCGCGATTTATCTGTGAACTCGACTGAGCTTAATATGAAGGAAGCAAAGATTCTCAATGAAGTTTGTCGCGCCTTTATTCTTGGATTGCATTCTGAGGACCTATCAAAGCGGTTATCCGATTCTCCTTCCATCTCTCCATTATTTGATCCTGCTGTGCCTTTTGTACAGCGATCCCTGAATGGAATTTGCACACAAATCGAAGGGGAAAGACTAGCAATGGCATGGGATAAGCGGACTTTATTGGAAGCAACTGATAAACAGGAGTCGGATGCTCTTGCTGTTCTCGAGGCATGGAAAGTTTTACGGAATAAAACAGGGCCCCTTACCGAGTCGGATATTTACAATAGACAATTGCATACCGCTACAGAACGATTGAAGAGGATCCATTCGTTACGTTTCGCATATCTCGACCAATTGATGTTTGAGAGTCCAAAACAATACCTCGCGAGAGTCGAGAAACTCAAGGAAGATCTTGATGGCAAGGGGTTGCCCCAAAACCTCATCCGCCCACGTAACTTAACGGAAGAGGAAACTATCGACCAGTTTGTTAGACACTACATTGATGGCATCCATGATGTTCAAATTCGCGATACCTTGCAAAGTATGGAGGGAATAGTGACGTTGAAAGATGTAGCTCGCCGACATCAGATTTTGCAACTGGCGAAAGACTATGAACATGCTCTTGAAGTGAATTTCTACGATGAGGAATCAAAACCTCACGTTGAAAGATACATTCCAATTTTGCGTGATCTAGCTTCTAGACAATTTTCTGTTGATTCTTCACAGGCAGAGTTGGTAGCAATCATCCGTACTCTCCCTGACCCAACTCAAATATCATCCAACAAACCTCGAGACCGATACAAGGATCATCTTGAATTTCCCAAAGATAAAGTTGGAATTCAATGCGATATCAATTTTTCAAATCATTTGGCTTTGCATAACACATTACTTCTCAGACTGTACTCTATCTGTGATCCAAGAGTCAAGATTTTAGTATTATTTGTGAAGCATTGGGCCAAGATTCGAGGAATCAATACTCCATATCGTGGTACGCTTGGAAGTTACGGCTATGTACTAATGGTTTTACACTACCTAATGAACATTGCCCAACCTTCAGTGCTACCAAATCTTCAGCACATGAACAAAGAGCTACCTGCACATCTTTCTCCTGCCGAAAAAGAAGCCCAAACTACTTGTGATGGTCATGATGTGAGGTTTTGGAGAAACGAAGCAGAGATCAGATCTTTGGCAGAGCGTAAGATGTTAACGCATAATCATGACTCTGTGGGTATGTTACTTCGGGGATTCTTTGAATACTTTGCACAGAGTCAACAGATGACAACGGTTCAAGCAAGAGGATTCGAATGGGGTCGTGAAGTTTTGAGTTTACGATCAAATCATGGTATTCTTAGCAAGCACGAGAAAGGATGGGTTGGTGCAAGAACGGTCGTCGAAACCACGCAAATCGCAGCTCCTCCTACCCCTTCAATACCAGTATTTTCGACTCCTGCGACTCCAAACGTTACGAAGGAGAATACTAATAGTTTATCCGCCGCGTCAGAAGGCAAACAGCCTCCTAAGACTATGGAAGAAATTAAGGAGGTTCGCCATCGATATCTCTTAGCAATAGAAGATCCATTCGAGATTGAGCATAACATTGCACGTACTGTGACTCACAATGGAATTGTATCAATTCGAGATGAGTTTAGACGTGCATGGGGTATCATCAAATCTCTCGGAACCAAATACCAATCGAAAGATGGTCTCTTAGATCCGATTCAAAATTCTCCCAACGACTCCAAATACGAGTTACAGATTCTACTGGATACTATTCACGGATGGGAAAAGCAAGTAGTTGCGGCTGGAAACGTCTAAAATTCCATGTGAGACATGGACATCTCAGGCTATGTCGAACAAAGGATAGACGGACGGAAAAACTGGAGCACTTGGCGTTGTTGGGAAAGAGATAGATTATTATTGTATGATTAGAAGAGAAATGCGGATTAGCTCTTGTTACAAACAGCACCAATATGCATGATTTGTTGGTGATTAACGATAGTCTTCCGGTTCCATGTGAAGAATCCAAGCGGATTTGGTCCCCTGCTTTTACCAAAAGATAGTTCGCATTGTAAATATTGTTTTTGTACTTCCCCGCATATTGGAAGCTCCAGATTTTCTCGATATCTTTTGATTTGATTCATCAATACGAAGTGTTGGAAATACTGTACCAGCATGTTTCGTGCCTCCATGTATGCTTACTCGCGCACCAGCGGAGGTTTACCCCAATGACCCCAATAAAGTTCGGCGGGTTCTTATCTGGGGGAATTTCCCCACGGATATGGAAAAAGTCCCCCACAAGTGCAGGTAATTTCTCCAGGATTACTCCAGGATTGCTAGGATTGCTATAGGATTACTCCAGGACTACTCCAGGATTAATATCAATTAATGTGAGGCGAGTATCGCTATTGGAACGCCACAACTAACTAACTAAAAATGATGAGTGCGGATTGGTGCAATTATTACTTCAATCATTTCCGTGTGGAAGTAAACCCTTGGGAACGGTGTAGAAGATCGTACGGCGCAGTAGACCATGTTATAGCTATCAAAGTCCATGGGGAAAAATGATAAGTAGTACATATACAATTCGAACCCCTTGATTGAGGTTACACTTGCTTGTCAGTTCTATCTCATTCATTGTATCTTTGTAACTTCTTTCTTGCTATCAATTGCAGAAGAAGTCAATCGATTGAGAAGGAATTCACTTCAATTGTGTCCGTTGTCTTATCACAAGAAAAGTCAATCAGCGTTGTGAATAGGAGAACAAATTCAAGATGTTCAACACCACTAATAAGAGATGGTACAATTGGTTAGTATCATCTGGCAACTTCAAACAGTTGAACAAAATTCTAATTTTTCTTTAGGTACATCTCTATGGTGGCAGCCGCATGTATGGTGTTGTACGGTTATGATGCTTCCGTTTTCAATGCTTGTCAAAACTCCAAACATTGGGTTGCATACTTCGATAAGCCCGTGAGTGACTTAATCATCCAATCAAGTAACGACTAGATGCTAATATTCTCCAGAGTACATATACCCTCGGTCTCGTCAACACATCTTATAATATCGGTGGTATCGTGTCTGGATTCTTCTTTGGTGGACCAATTGTATGTGAAATATCCATCATTTGACGAAGCATTCATATGCTAACATGACTTAGGCCGATAGACTCGGACGAAGATGGGGAATGGGAATCGGTTGTTTCTTAACCATTATTGCTACATTCGTCCAATGTTTTGCACCAAGAGGAAACTTGAATGCATTCATCGGAGGTCGTGTCATCATTGGTCTTGGACAAGGAATTGCTTTGAGTATGTATCATTCAAGATACTTTACGAAATTACATCTAACAATAGTATAGCCGCTGGACCAGTTTACATCGGTGAACTTGCACCACCCGAGATCCGTGGTAAAATTATGGGTTTCTGGCAGTTGTTCTACTCCGTCGGTTCATTCATCGCCTATTGGATTGCCTTCGCCACTGGAAAACACACCGCTGCTCTCGGAGATTGGGATTGGAAAACCATTGTCATTTTCCAAATGTTGGTTCCAATCCTCATCTGTATTCTCCTCCCTTTCATCCCCGAAACTCCTCGTTGGTACGTTTCACATGGAAACGTTGAAGGAGCCCGTCATGCCCTTCTCCAAGTCCGCGACACTGAACAAGAAGTCGAAGATGAACTCCTCCAAATCAGAGAAGCGCTCGAATACGAAAAGGAACAAAAGTCTACCAGCTCTTATAAGGCTTTGTGGATGGATAAATCCGTCCGCAAGAGAATGTGGATTGCTTTCATCATCAATGCTGGTCAACAACTTACCGGTCAGGGAAGTCTCAACAGTTATTCCTCAGCTATCTACAAGGGAATCTACAAAGATGCCGAAACTATCAATCTTATCAACGCTATCAACGGTACCTGTGGTATTATCTTCACTCTCAACGCCGTCTGGACCGTCGATCGCTATGGACGTAAATTCCTTTTCATCGTCGGAGGATTCGGAATGGCTCTCTGCATGATCGCTTTTGCAGCCGTCGGAATCGCAACACCAGATTCATACTATATGAGCGGAACAACGAAAACTCTCACCAAAGATCAACCGGTCGGAATCGCACTCACATTCCTACTCTTCTTGTTCATCTTCTTCTATAAACCCACTTGGGGAGCCACAACTTGGATTTGGACCTCCGAAATCTTCAGTATGAATGTCAGAGCCCAGGCCGTGGGTATGTGCAGTCAATGGCAAAACGTGTCGAATTTGATTTTCAATCAATTCTTTCCTGTTTTCTTGGCTAAGTGCAGTTTGTAAGTTTCCTCCCCCTTTACCCCCTCTTATACTTGTACAAATAACTAACATCCCCTCTTCTAGCAACACATTCTTCTTCTTCGGCGGTATAAACTGTCTCCTCGCCCTCTTCGTCATCTTCGTCGTGCCAGAAACCAGAAACATCATGTTGGAAGAGATGGACGTGCTCTTCGGAGGCGTAAACCATATTGAGAAAGGAGGTGCGCAGCTTGGGGTTGAGGATACCCATCATGCGCATGTTCAGCATGTTGAGACTGAAGGCGCGGATATCGCAGGTTTGGAAAATGAAAATGTGGTTATGCATGAGAAGGTTTAGATTCTGAGATGTTTATTGAGATTTAGAAGATGGAGTAGCGCATTAGGTTGATGGGTTATTTGGAATGGACTCATGTGGTATGACTGGCATGTACCTACCTATGATGAGAAATTACTTAATATGAGATGATGTTCAGTATTTATGCATTTAATTGAAAGAGTTTGATCTCTGGTAATATTGAGCGTTTGTGCAATACTTAATGTTTCCTGGTGAAAGTTTGCATATTGTTTTAAAGCTCTCGGACATGAGATTAGATTTGGGAGTGTAGATACAAAGGAGCATTTTCTCGTAGATACCCAAAGACACATTCTCCCTCTGAATTCTAAATTGTCACTGAGCCACAGGATCACACAATATTGGGGAAATAGATGGCCTATCACAGAAAGGGAAAGTAAAAATCATTGTTAGCCCAGTCGTTTCTCGCAAGCTCTCAAACATTCATATTCAACCTCTGAATATCGCTCACGTCACATTTTATCTATTCATAAAATGAAATCTTCTTATGATTTGACGCAAAATGAGGATTGATATCTGAATTGTTCATTTCTATCAAGATTCACGAAATTTACTGAAGAATAAGCCTTTCATTTCTCGTTTGAGCTAATATCGATCTTTATGTTACAATTCAAACTCAACCATTACTTATTAACAATTAAATAGTCTAGAGCGCATTAATCCCCAGTAATCAAAGAATCAGGCTTCGAAAGGGTATCAAACTCTACGAAGCTGAAATCCGCAGGCACGGTACCCGAATCCCCATTTCCAGTTGCATAAACTCCGAGCATCATTCCTGTAAATGCAGCGCCTATGGGTGGATCGGCCGTTATTTCCTCAACTATTGTTTCACCCATCCATTGTATGGCTTTTTCATTGGGTTCATCGCATGGTTTAAAGCCTAATTTGTATCCTTCGTCTGTACACCAGATGTACAGCGCTACATCGCCTTTGGGTTCTAGCTCTCCGATACTGTGACCCTTGGCTTGACTGTTGATGAAGATATGGCTGATAATTTGTCTGCGGGATTCTTGGGGACTGCCCTTGATTCCGATTTGGGCGTAAGTTAAATGGTTCCAGTATACTACAGTTCCTGCTTCCATGTGAGCAGAAGTGGGATTGAAGGAGAGCCGAGTAGACCAAACTCCCACGCGAGATATTTGTTTGCGGAAGAACACAGTAGGGCAAGCTGGACTGCCGAGTGTGTATGGACTTCCAAACAATCGTAAGCTAGATGGATTGGTATTTATCTCGAAATCTTGTTTTTGGGGAGTATCTAAAGTAATAATTAGCATGTTCGATTGAGAATAGGCATTTAAGCATCGAGTGCCATAGACGAAGTGAACTTACTCTTTCGATACCACCCAAGTTGTAACTTTGGACTCGTAAATTCATCACGCCACTTGGCAGGTTGTTGGATCTGATATAATCCTAAACCCTCGCCTTGCAGGGTAATTTTCTTGCCTTCGTTTACAACTGGCCAGTCATCCTCCCACGTCATAGGTACGAGAAAAGTCTCTCTTCCTAGATATCTAGATTAGCTGATGTACGTTCAGGCAGCTGAATTTCTCCTCTTACCAAAAATAGAAGATTTGACTCCATCAACTAGTATTATAGGCCGACATGCAAGCAGAACTGCCCACCAATTTCCTTCTTGATCCTCAACGATATCAATGTGGCCTGTGTTAACCACTTCATCACCTTCAACTCCAATTTTCCATAATGGAGCATCGATAATTTCCCATGGCCCGAAAGGCCCAGTTGATGAACGTGATACCCATTCACAATGTCCTGATTCGGTGCCGCCTTCTGCTGTAAATAGATAGTAGAACTTCCCTCTCTTGAAAAGATGGGATCCTTCTGCAATTCCTGACGGAGAAGAGCGAATTACCTGAGGAACAGATGTAGAAACCCCGGTGGAAATATCAATAGTAGTGATATGGATGGCAAAATCTTTGAGGGACTCTTCAATTGTACGCTCATGCTTGCGTCTAGTGGTTGATAAATAGACTTTTCCGTCATCGTCAAAAAACAGCTTCAATGATTGTTAGCGTCCAAATCATCATACTTTCCCATCCGAGTGACAGTAACTAGTATCTAAGCTAAGCATGAGCACTTACATCTTGATCAAACCCCACTTCATCAAACCAAACTGGTTCACTCCACCCACCCCCGAAAACATCTTCCGCTTTACACTTAACGTAAAATCCTCTTGGCCAAACCCTCTGATCTTCTTGTGGCCTATATCTATCAAAACACGCAGCTGTGATATAAAACCAGCCATTATGCTCCCTGATAGTCGGAGCCCATATTCCACCTCCAGGTTCAGGGGTCCGAATATCAAGCTGGGAACGACGGGTCAAGGCATGGGATATGAGTTTCCATGATATCAGATCAGTGCTATGATATATCGGTATCCCGGGAAAGTATTCAAAGGAAGATGTGATGAGGAAGTAATTATCGCCGGAGCGGATGATGGAGGGGTCGGGATGACTTCCGGGGAGAATAGGGTTGGTGTAGGTATTGGTTTTGGCCATGATGAACTCAGAGTATGGGGAAGTAGCTTCAAGATCATCGATGAGGCTCAACTTCAAGGCGTGAGAATGTAGTTTCAAATAAAGTCATCTTTATTTGAAGTGCCTGCATTCTAGTATCAATGTATCATGCATGCGGCCACATGGATTGAATGGAAAGTAATATAATTGGTGGATCCTAATTTTCCCCACCGCAAACTAGCGTAGGAACTGACGGCTGGAGCGTGCATTAGCTCCCGTGACGGTTCAAGTTTGTAAACTTCATCAATCTTACAACAAACAGTTGGTGGTCAGACAATTCTTCAAGATTTCTACCTGCATTTTGACATCACTCCTTCCAACGTTGGAGGCATTGAGAGATTCCTCAAATTCCAATGTGGTTCCTCAATTCTCAAGTGAAATAGCAGGAAAATATCTCGTTATTGACAAGCGTGTTCATTGCTTGGCGTTTAGAGAGCTGTTTTCCTTCAATATTAGCCTGTATGCTCTGAAAATCTTCAATCTAGGCTGATATAAGTAACTTCTCCTCTCGGGTGGAGCTTAGATTAAGAAGGTGGTAGATCTACTTGTTCATATTATAGCAGTGGCCAACATGGACATCATGACTCCTCTCTCGGTGGAGTTGGAGTCCGAAATGCATGTCTTCTCCCTCCCAGGGTATGTCTAAGAGGTAGGTATTTGAGATTTATGAAAGAGTTCTCTTATCTGGCTTTCCCCGTTCCCATTCTCTCGTTGTACTTCGTCCGTACTCTTCTCATATCTGCGAAAATTGAACATACGCAAAAATGCATCTCAATTCCTGTTCCTACAATATTCTCTCTGTTCTTTTGATCTCCTCATTGCCTAATCTTTCTTCCTGTGCTGAAACCATATCTCCAACCCTTTCACGCCCAGAGATCATTGTTGCTCCCATCCAACCTGCCAAGGCCCACTTGGCAACTACCGCACTTTCTACCCCCCGAAATCGCACTTGCCATGTCTCCTCCTTGGGCTCTGGCCGCGATGATTCTCCAGCCTTGCTTGCCGCCATCAAATCCTGCAACAACGGTGGTGTTGTCCAACTAAATGAAACCCTCTACACAATCTCCACCGCCCTAGATCTCAAATCTCTTCAATCTATCGATTTCAACATCTCAGGCACCATTCAATTCTCCTCTAACATAACCTATTGGACAGCCAATAGTTTTAAGTATGCTTTCCAAAACAGTAGTGCCTTTTGGCAATGGAGTGGAAATGACATCAATTGGTATGGAGGAGGAACTATTGATGGGAATGGGCAACCATGGTGGGATGCTTTTGCAAAAGATAGTACTCTTGCACGACCGATATTGTTCGTCATGAATGGAGTGACAGGAGGAAGTATGAGCGGGTTAAAGATGAAAAGTCCACCGAATTGGTTCAATCTCATCACGGGCAGTCAAGATGTGCTTGTTAGTGGGATGACTTTGACGGCAGTGACGAGTAATTCTAATCCGGTTAAGAATTCTGGTGAGTTCCCCCTATTATTCACCAACTTTCATTCGTTTTTGTCGGATAAATCAGACTAACGAGTGCTCAAAGATGGCTGGGACACTTACCTCTCTTCTCACATCACAATTCAAAACTCAACCATCCTTAATACCGACGACTGCGTATCCTTCAAACCCAACAGCAGTTCCATTATCGTCCAAAATCTTGCATGTACAGGTTCTCATGGCATATCCGTTGGCAGTTTAGGACAATACGTCGGAGTGACTGATATCGTTGAAGATATCTACATTTATAACAACACACTAAGCAAAGCCAGTGATGCGGCGAGAATCAAGGTCTGGGCTGGCGCAGTACCGAATTCAGATGGAAGTCTACCTTATGGAGCAGGTGGAGGTAATGGCGTGGTGAGGAATATCACGTATGACAAGATGACGGTTTCTAGTGTTGATTGTAGGTTTCATATTACGTTATCAGAGATTGGGTTATTCTCTTTACTAATTGAGAAATGGTAGACTCGATTGAACTCACTTCTTGCTATATGCAAACTACTGCAAATTGCAACGCTTATCCTGTGAGTACTTTACTTCATCACCCTCTTTGTATCTCACAAGAACTACAAGAACAACTAGCTGACGACTCTTCCAGACGAAAATGACAATACAAGATGTAGTATTCAAAAACTTTGTCGGCGTCTCGAGCACAAAATATGACCCTAAGGTCGGAACTTTGGTGTGCAGTAGTGTTTCTGTGAGTATATCTTTTTTATCTCAAGTCACATAATTCTATCTCAAGAATTGTGACCCTCTTTCCAGTGACTCTAGACTAATGACTGAGCAGTCATGCATAAACATCGCAGCTCAAAACATCAATATCACCACGCCGAGCAAGAAAACTGCAACATGGACTTGTACGAACGTAAATAAGACTTTGTTAGGAATCAATTGTGTTTAAGGGAGATTGAAATACTTGGTCAGGTGATAAGGAATGAAGAAAATAGTACATTAGTTGTTTGATAGTGGTTGTTGATGGCTGAAATATGTTCTTCGGCAGGAGGTCATTATGAGACGAGATCATCGTAAATCAATGACAATGAAAAACATCAGACAAAAGTTTGACTAGGTGACAATATCAAGAACATGAATCGAAAATAGGTTATTGAATAGAAGTTATGAAAGATAGGAAATAAAACAACAGGTTTATTCGAAAGTACGAACCACGAAGTCATTTCAGCATGGAAGACAGTGTACCATAGAGCTCACCGGTAGTATATAAATTTAGCGAAAATCGAGATAAGAAAGCGGTGACCCCAACACAGCGGCAGAAAAGAAGGCTTGCATTTTACCCCTCTAAAATATTTTTGAAGAAGTTCGTCATAGACATCACTAAAAACACTCGAAAAATTATCAATATGCCGACTGAATTAGAAGAGGTAGGACTCAGCTCCGAGTCTATTCATTTAAATCATGCTAACTATTATTGAAGCTCGTCGATTTTATATCGCATGGAAACACTCAAGTCCGGACGATTGGTAATTTAAGATATTTGAACCACCCCCTCAAACTTTGACTGATCTGCGCCATAACAGCCGTCGAAAATTTGATTCCATATTCATTATCGCAGCCTTCAATATTCAAGACAAATGAGCTTCTACCTGTAAAGGATTTAAAATTACTGGTCCGCGACTACAAAGTACGACTGAAACCTCGCAGATATAATCGTTGGTAGAGGCGCAACTAACGCCTATACAGCAAATAGCCAAAGATGCAATGACAATTCTCATAAACCTGTCGACAGACAAAGAAGTTTTGGAATATCTTGCGAGTGATAAAGAGTTCATCAATACTTTATTCAACAAATTGACAGTATGTCAATCTCCTTTCTTAGTCTTGAAACCGACAATGTCTAATAGCTCTTCCCCTTCTAGAACCCCGCAGAACCAAATGCAAATCTCATTGCTATGCTATTCGCAAATCTTGCGAAATGGGACGACCTGAAGGAGATCATATTTCTTGAACGTCCTGCGCCGAAAGAATTAACCTCGAATAATCGCGCTATCGATCAACTGATGGACCTCTTCGTGAAGGGTGCAGATGGAACATACAACAAAGAGGCCGATTATGACTACCTCGCATATTTGTTCGCAGATCTAGCCAAGCATGAAGAAGGACGAAAATACTTCCTGACAAAACAAGAATACGATGGGGTTGTACCTCTCACAAAAATGACGGTTTTCACCGAACATAAATCAGACATTCGCCGAAAAGGAGTTGCATCGACGATAAAAAATGTTGCGTTCGAAATCGAATCACATCCTTCATTCCTGTCAGAGGATGAGATCAATATCTTACCATATTTACTGCTGCCTATTATGGGGAATGAGGAATTCGATGAAGAGGAAACTATGGCAATGCTACCAGATCTACAATTATTACCACCAGATAAGGAGAGGGATAGTGATCCCGTTATCATGCAAACACATGTGGAAACATTAATGTTGCTCACAACAACAAGAGAAGGGAGAGATATTATGAGGGAGATCAAGGTTTACCCAATCATAAGGGAATTGCATTTGAAGGTTGATCACGATGAAATGAGAGAGGCCTGTGAGAGACTAGTACAGGTTTTGATGCGAGACGAGGAAGGAGACGAGAAAGTGGACGCAGGCATGAAGACTTTGGCCCGAAGATCTGACAAACCTTCATCCTCGCCAAAACCATTCTCATCGCAGTCAAATGGTATCGCAGGAAGTTGGGCATCACAAGATGCAGAAGACCCTGCATCGGATTCGGATGATGATAAAATAGTAGAAGTATAGATTTAAAATATTGAATATAAAAAGTTCATTTCCTCATTTGCCATACCGATATCATCTCACGTTTCATCCGTATACACCAAATGCCCCCACCCCCTCCCCTCAACAATACCTTTCTTCCAGACCACCATCTCAACTCAAGGTAAAACTATTACTAACCGCCGTGAAGGGACTAATCGTTCCCAAAATATTCTTCGAATCCCCATTATACCTAACTCTATAGGTACCCGCCGTTGTTCCATCTCCAGTTCCCGTCTCCCAACTCACAACCACACTACTAGTACCCGTCAAGCCATTAACTCTCGTCCACGTATACACTAAATACCAATCCTGATCATCTCTCACCGTTGTCCAATTCCCATTTGAACCCAATTGTTCAACCGCCGTAAATGTACCTTCCAATCTTAAGTTATTGCGAGGATTAGCTCCCACGAATGTCGTATTTACTACAGACCCAATCTTATAGGATGCAGCTGGTTGGACGGATACACTGCCAAATGATCCACTATCATATGCTACTCCCGTTATAAAACTTAAACTGGAATTGACATTGTTTGGTGGACTGGGTCCCGGAGCAGGCGTACTGGTATTGGTAGCGGAGAGATATCCGATGGCGGATGTGGTGAGATGGATATAGGCATCTAACTCATGTTGGCCGAATAAAGTCGAAGCACCTTCGTAGCGTTGGATAGAATATTCTTCGGGGGTGGCGAGATAGTGGGCGTATGTGTTTGCGGGACCGCCGAGAACTACTTTGGGGGTGGCGGTGGTTATTTTGGAAGATACGGCGGCGGCGGAGATGGCGGATTTCCAGCGTCGTCCGGACATGGTGGTTGCTTCGGAGGGGGAGATGATCATTATTAGTTGCCCGACGCGAAGGAGTTGCACGTCGACTTGAGCGAGTTAGCGGGGTCAGATAAACTTGATGATGTAAAGGAGATGGGGTGAGAAGATGATGCGAGATAAATGTTGAGAAAAGAGTTGAGAAATAACTTACCGATATTGGGAGACCAAGCATAAGGACTTGACATCTCACCCACATCTAGAAGAACAGGCTTGGGGTATTGACATGCGACCTGAAGATTATTAATACTAGTTCTGTAATAATCAACGCCCATAGGACGGGGAACATACCTGTTGAGCAGTTGGCACTCGGAGAAGACCAGATACCAGACTCCAGAGAGGATTTGAGGGTGCACCTGGATCATTCTGTACAAAGTCAAAGGCTCCCGGTCCATCGGTTGTACCGGCCGCAAATGAATATCCCAATGCTGCAGGGCATGTTTGGACAATCGATCCATTTGCGAGAGGGAAGTCATAGTATTGCATATCTTGGAAGAAATGGAATGATTTGACACTTCCTCCCACAATAGGAGTACCGACTGAATCCAATGTGTTCTAAACAAATCAGAATCTGATCGAAATACTCTCGACAGAGAAAAGAGAAGACTCACGTAAAGAGCTTGAGCTCCAGTATATTGTCTCTGTCCAATGATATAACAACTCTGACTTCCCAAATCCAATGCTTGGAAAGCTGGACCTCTTCCATGACATGTCTCGGAAATACCGGCACAAGTACTGTTCTCTAGGGTACATTGTTGACCAGAACCATCGTCGCACCAGGCGCCAAGAACGTTTGGTGAGGTATCTCCAACGCTTGATTGTGAGAAACCAGCGACGAAACCTGGAGCGGCTTTAGGGTCTTTTAAAGCCGCTTTTTCGAATAGATAAGCTGCCACTCCTTTATTGTCACCTGAATTTATAATGCTTAGTCAGAAGATGTATCTCTCATAGGGAATATTTGAATAACTTACCAGTAACATGTGTGTTGTTCTCCAACATGGAAGTACCATGAACACTGAACCATGTCAAAACACCAATATTCAATCCATCTGAAGCTCGTTGGAATCGAAGCATAGATAATGTCTTGTCAACATTATCCGTATATAATGCCCTTTCCGCTGCAGGGTTGGCAAGATATGCGTAAAGACTACGGTTGATATTTGCATCTGTGATGTTTGTGTCTCCGGTGGTTAGATATCCAGTAGTGAGCGAGTCATGAGCCCTTTTAATCGAGAGAACCGCACCATCAACAATTGCTTGGTAGCTTTGCTTATCGAAACCCAATGAAGTAATTTGTGGTAAAAGATAATTGTAGTATGCTCCAGGACCAGAATGTTGATGTGTTCCCGTGACGGCAATATTGTTTTGCCCGTAGATTGCATATGCCGGCCCCAAGGCAGCTAATCCTTGAAGTATTCCATATCTGATTGCAGTATCCCCAGATGCTGTGTCGAGAACTAGGTAGACAAATCTGTTGGCAGGGGTGTTTACATCACCGACAATAAAGGCTCGGGAGTAAATGCGTTGACGCAGCCCTGTTCCGACTTGTGGGAGACTAGCATAGCCCATAAAGTTTATTTCAACAACAGGACTATTGAGTGACATCAGTATAGCAGGAGAATGTAGGGGCCGAGCTCGAGTCTTACCCTGTGATATCAGCCTTGCCGACTCCAATGAGATATGGGTCACCCGTTGCTCGAGTTTCGTGTTCATGATTATTTGCCCATCTAGAATCGGTATGAGAAGACTCGTTGATTGGCTGAACGTCTTCAATCTTTGCAAGTCCCACAACTAACGCAGTAAATGCAGTGAATAAAACAAATCCAGCTAATGTCAAGAATATTGCACTTGCTAGAGACCTCTTGAGAGGAGTTTCTGGTCGCTCATTCTCCGACTTTTCTTCGGCCGGAACCTGTGAATATTCAAACCTCGACATGATCAATAATCAAGGTGCGAAAACGTAGCAAGAAAAGAAACATCAGTAAAAGGATGGTAGCAGGTAGATAATATATCATCCAAAAATAATAATCATATCGGTGTGGCTCGCGTGGTAGCTTCATTGTTACACGTGCCGTCTTTTGACCTTGCAGAAAAACATTTGATTGAAGATTCAAACGGAAGTTTGGACCGATGAAGTACTCGCGCATGGTAGTTTTCAATCATGATAGCATTGCTTGTACCTCAATGTAACGAGGGGCTCGCTGATCAATTTCTTCTTCAGTATCATCACCCGATTGTATCCCCTGACGAGCCTTTGTACAACCTATAGTTTCGCTTGAATCTTAGGAAGTCAAATAAACTTGCTACTGCATTGATGATGCCTGTCCAATAGATAATGCGGGGGATTAAGCCTTCGTGGTTTATCTCGAGTCTTCTTCGCAGGGGAGCTCGGGGAACCTGTTCTTGATCATAGACTGTTAGATTCGGCAGGTCGTTGATTTAAACCCCTGACTGGCTGCAACCATATTGACTTCTTGGCATATTTGTATCGCAACATGGTTGATTGATACCAATGTCTCTTGCCAAGGTACCCTCCATCTGCGAGTATGGGGGGGGTTTTAGGCTGAAAAGTAAACGTGAAGGAATCATTTCTGCAACTTATTTGTACAAGTGCATAACTTTAGCGTAATAGAATTGAATTGATAGGATATTGAAATAAATGGACTGCAACCCATGCAGCCTTTACTAGCACTTACATTCCTCACGTCGGTTTGATATATCAAAGTGTGAGTTCCACGCGAGCTAAACTTTCCCCATCTCTGAGAAAGTAATTGATGGTGTTCTCATAGAGATATATCATGAGAGACTGTATGGAAGCAGACTTGTTACTTGAAATCAAAATCATATGCCTGAAACCATAATAGGATATGATGGTAAGTACCAGGTATTGGAGCGAGAAGATAAGGATCAAACTGATAGCTGAAGTGTGCATGATGTGCATGTGCGTGTGTTAAGCCTCGGCTGCTACTTTGTCTCGTGACCTTGACTTCTTGAGCCCTTGCAGCCAACCTTGCCAACTTCACCAACTCTTCGAATTCCCTACCGGAAACACACTTTACAGCGCAGAATGCGTAAATATACACTCCGGGGGTGCCAATAATTGTTCGTCGACGAACCACTCAGGCCGATTTGTGTTATCACAAACTCCATTCTCAAGCCTGTTTTCAAAGCTTCTGGATTGTAGACAATTAAGGCGGAAGACCTACCACGACGATCAGAGCCCATCAAACGGTTTAGCGCAAGAATCGACCTTGTCCCCTTCGAATTCCACACAATATTAGCTCGAAATGACCACAAAGGATTATTTTTCCATCGAGTAGTGGGCCGGAAATATATTTTGATCGAAGCTGTAACGTGTATCCAACGAATTGTGGTAAAGGAAGTAGAGTCGAACACAATAGCATCTCCGTGTAGCGGTAAAATCATTCGCCGAGATGCTGCGTTTGTTATTCAATTGTGGAGCCTCGAAGAAATCAAAGGATCACATTAGCTATACATCATTTATACGTGTACAAATAAGAAAGTTGACAAAGCCCTCCATGAGTCTGGAATAAACGTTCCCAAAGGAGAAGGGTAAGTCAGAGATGCTAGAACTGAGTTCGAAAGATAATTCCTCAGAATTCTGAGCTTGACTATACATTCTATGTCGGCTGTGTCACTGCATGTCTGTCTGGTTTGCAGAACGCCTATACAAGCAATGTTGAGGATCAATCTGTCAACTTAAACGGAGATACATTAACAAGATTCGATTCTGGAAAACTACCTCGGTCATTGTCCAAATCTTTTTAAAGAGACTTCGATGGTCAAACACTCAATTGACCGCACACTTGAGACTTGTCAAACAATTTTGAACCATCTGACATTTTCAGCAATGATACGCTATTGTAATAACCTTTCCTGTTTTGGAAGTTCCATTTTCGCTTTGTTATAAAAGAGATTCGCTGCTGCTAGAGCAAGCTTTGGAAGTTCAAATTGCTTTACATTTGTCCATCTTGCAAGATGCTACTACGTCGTTATCATGGTTGGTATCATTGATATGTTTGTTAACATACGATGCCTAGATCTCTAGTCTCTTGGAATTCTGGAAAAGAATTAGTGAATACTTCTAGAACAATGTTCTTCTCAAAGATTGTCTTTTTCGATAATGATGACATTGTTCTTCACGCTTCGCTTAACGAACAATACTAAGGGGAAGCACCACGATTAATCCTCGACTCAAAGTGATTTAGGTCTGATTACTATTGCACAGCTTTGGACCATGGTAGTTGCAATGTTGCTTAATGTCTTCTGTTCATTCTGCACAAATCTCTCTGATGTTTTCGACACCATTTTTCGGACGCAAAATTTGTTTCGATGACAATATTGAAAGGTAAAGGCTCGAAGAGTCACAAGAAACATAGCCATTCTACTTCTACCTCACGCATTCGACTGCCAGATGATGATCAAAATTCGTCTATTGAATTGCGAACTATCGATGACTACCACGCCGATGAAGAAATCAAATCATCTTTCAAGTCTCTATTCACATTTACGACAAAAAAGCACATATCTAACATAGTTCCATGTATTATATTTGCAATTATTAGTGGCGTTCTAAAACCCATATCGGCAATATTTTACGGAAACATTTTTGGTACTCTTACAAATTTTGGGGCCGGTGTTCTCACAGCACAAGAGACCCTACAACAAGTCTCAAAGTGGTGCATAGCTATTACTATTCTCGGAGGCGCAGTATGGTTGTTCGAAGGCCTGTTTCTATGCTCGTGGATGGTGTTTGGAGAGCTCCAAGCTAGAAGCGTGCGCGAAAAAATGTTTGCCGGCATGTTAGAAAAGGACTTGGAATGGTTTGATCTACGTGAAGATGGCATTGGATCACTACTGATTCGAATTGAAACGTATGTGTAATCTATTCATCATCGAATCAAAGCAATACTGAAAAAGCAATAGCCAAATTCGAGAGCTCCAATTATCCACATCCCAGCCTCTTGGGTTTCTTCTGTTTGAGACTGCTAGCGCATGTGCAGCTCTTGGGACCGCCTTTTTTTACTCTTGGAATCTGACTCTTGTCATTATAGTGACATTTCCAGTCGCCGGTGGAATACTTTATTTAATCTCTAGAAAGATGGGTCCTGCCATTGAAGCTCAGAAAAGAGAGTTATCGCAAGCTTCGAAATTCACAAATACAGCCATTACAGCCATCGATACCGTCAAAGTATTTAACGGACAGGACCAGGAAGTCTGGCAATATTTATTAGCAATTAAAAGATCAACAATTCATTACATGATCCAAGCCAGGTCAAATGCGTTTCAATTTGGGATTACGAAATTCGTCATGGTGGCCATCTTTGTTCAAGGCTTTGGGTATGGTCTCACGTTAGTCGATCATGGACTAGATGCTGGAAAGGTTCTTACGACGTTCTATGCCTGTTTGACTGGGATGATGGCTATTGAAGTTGTTTTACCACAATGGCTTGTCTTGGCAAAAGGAATGTCCGCTGGAGCGACTCTCAAGTCTATCATGAACCAAGTGGATAGAGGAGGGGTTGCAAGACATAAAGAAGGATTAATGATACCTAAAACTTGCAGCGGTGATATAGAAGTCAATGATGTAAGTAAATATGGCCATAGTAGACCATCAAAACTAATAAAGATTAGGTTACATTTGCATATCCTTCCAATCGACAACATAATGCTCTTGTAAAAACAACATTCTTCTTCCCTGCTGGTGAAACTACTTTTGTAGTTGGTAAAAGTGGTTCTGGAAAGAGTACATTGGGAAATTTATTGCTCAAATTTTATGAACCACAGGATGGGAGTATCTTGATAGATGGTCTCCGTATACAGGATCTCGATACCGACTGGCTGAGACGCAACATCACTCTCGTACTGCAGCAGAGCGTGATATTCAACGAGACGGTTAGGAAAAACATAGAGTTTGGCAAGGAAGGAACAACCAATGAAGCTGATATCATGAACGCCTGTTCTGCAGCCAGTCTAGAACAAGTAATTGCCGATCTTCCTGATGGACTTGATACTCTGATCGGGTCTAAGGAGAGACAACTGAGTGGTGGACAGAAACAGCGTGTTGCATTGGCTCGAGCTAGATTACGAGATGCGCCAATCTTGATTCTTGATGAAGGAACCAGCGCTCTTGATCTTGCTAACCGAATCAAAATCATGGATAATATTCGGGAATGGAGAAAAAGAAAAACGACAATAATTGTGACTCATGATATTTCACAGATATTAGATGATGACTATGTCTACGTTATGGAGGAAAGTAGAGTTGTTCAGGAAGGTTATAGTAGAAAGCTTTCTGCAAAAGGCAACGGTACTTTCGCTACATTCTCGCCACTCCCGGAATTGCCTATGGAACAATCAATAGACTTGCCTAGCATTAGAAGAAACTCGGACCCTGGAACACCATTAACTGGAAGCTTTGAAGACTTTGTTCAAGAATTGACACCTCGTTTCTCCACACAGTCTACACTCTATGGCCCAAATGCAGCAAATCGTAGGTCCTTGGATATGTCGAGTAGACGATTGTCTCTTGGATATGCTTCAATAGCCTATGCAAATGACCTACAATCAAATAACATTTGGACATCGGGAATTGACAGTTCACGATCAAGATTTGATGATTTGCAAAGACCTAGCTCACAGTTTCAGAAATTTCAAGCGTCAGATAGTAGGCAGTCTATACGTCTTATTGGGCCGCCAAAGTATCAAGACGCAGGATTTAAGTCAATCCCAGAACATCCTTCAGGCGAGCCAAGTTTTAATAGAAAATCTCTGATTCAACGCCCTCTCAGCTTGGTATCAACCAAGACAAATCGAGACTCTAAAGTTGCGCCTATCGATTCCTTGTTGGAATACTCAGATGACTCCGCCGAGAATGCGGATAAATCCAAAGAGAAGAACGAAATGGGTCATCTCAAACCCGATACTCTAACTAAAATCTTGAAGACTGTTTGGCCTATACTGAATAAGAAGGAACGCATGATCCTCTCGGGTGCATTCGCTGCAGCATTCATTGTGGCAGTATCAACCCCAGCCTTTGCCATAGTATATACCAAACTTCTCGACACTTTTTACCAAAAGGAGAACCGAAACTCAAATGCTTTAAAATGGTCGCTTATCTTACTCGGAATCGCTATCATTGATGGCATAGCATGTTTCTTTTCTCATTATGCCATAGAACGTGCCGGACAAGCTTGGGTGAGCGCTCTACGTGTAGAAGCATTGAAGAGAATTCTCGCACAACCGAAGTCATGGTTTGAGGAATCCAGAAATTCTCCTGGTCGGTTGAACGAAGTTTTGGATAGGAATTCTGAGGAAATGCGTAATCTCGTTGGTCGCTTTGCTGGTATTGTATTTACAGCATTCTTTATGCTATTTATATCAATCATCTTGGCGTTCGTGAATACATGGAAACTCACACTAGTCTCAATGGCAACTGGGCCAGTTATATACGCTGTCACCAAAACATTCAATCGCGTGAGTGGAAAATGGGAAAACAAATGCAACTACGCTTCTGAAATGACCACCGGCATATTTTCAGAGACTTTCTCCAACATCAAAGTGGTTCGGGCTTTTACTTTGGAAACTTATTTCGAGAAGAAGCACACCAAAGCTACAGAAGAGCTTTATAAAGTTGGACGAGTACGAGCAAACTACTCGGGGCTACTTTGGGGACTGACAGATGCGATGTCATTCTTCATCACTGCAACTATCTTTTATTATGCCACGGTTCTCACTACCAAAAGAGAGATTAGTATCGCGACTGCATTACAGACTGTCAATCTTCTACTATTCGGTATTTCTAATAGTACGAATATGCTGGCCATGATACCACAAATTAACTCTTCTCGCGTTACAGCTACGCATATGCTTGAATTAGCCAATCTCGATTCATCTTCGTCCCACGAAAATAAAGGAACCGAACGACTTTCGACAATTTTTCCAATCAAATTCAAACGCCTCTCATTCACATATCCTGCTCGTCCTGAAACACGAACGATATCATCCTTTTCTCTTTCCCTAAACCCTAACTCAATAACCGCACTTGTCGGACCCTCCGGCTCCGGAAAATCTACAATAGCTGCTCTCCTCATTGGTCTTTATCCACCAGATACCTCAACACCTCCACCGTTGACTTACAATAGTGTTTCTATAACCAACTGCCACATTCCATCTCTCCGAGCTTCTATCTCACTCGTCCCACAAACACCGATTCTATTCCCCGCCACTATTCTCCATAACATCATTTATGGTCTTCCACAATCTTCCTCCTGTGCTAATCTTCCATCTGCTATTGTATCAGCCAAAGATGCTGGGATCCACGAATTTATAACATCGCTTCCACAGAGTTATAGTACAATGGTAGGAGATGGAGGGCAAGAGTTATCGGGAGGCCAGGCCCAGAGAATTGTGATCTCCAGAGCGCTGGTTAGGAGACCCAAGTTATTGATATTAGATGAAGCGACGAGTGGATTAGATGGTGGCAGCGCAGAGGTGATAAGAGAGACCGTGCAGAATTTGAAGAAGAGAGAAGGAATGGCCACGCTGGTTGTAAGTCATACAGCTGAAATGATGAAGATGGCGGGACGAGTTGTGGTTATGGAAGAGGGAAAGATAGTTGAGAGTGGTGGTTTCGACGAGTTGAAGAATAGAGTTGGTGGAAAGTTTGGGGCTTTAGTTGAGGATGGTTCGGGGAATGACGTGGTGATGGAGGAAGAGAATAATTTTGGAGAGGGGGGCAGTAACACTGGTCGTGGTGCTGATAAAGAAGGCGGGTTGGGTATTAGTATCCCTGGTTACGAGGAGGTAGACTTTCATACTGGAAGAGATACGCCAATTCGAGATGCAAGAAGGAGAGATACTTGGCTGCGGCAAAAGAATCATTGAGATGCTATATCACTCACTATCGTTATCACAATTTCATAAATTTGACAGGTCTAAATTCAACCATTGGTGTTCACACTTTCATCTTGGTTTCTACTAGAATGGTTCGAAGCATATATGCTGTATTCAACTCTCCTTAAAGCTTGTCCATACATCAAAAAGAACGATAAAGATAGGATAGAATCACAATATTTGCATTTGCTTGATGAAAATATTCATTCCTACTGATTATCTGATTGACGTCACCCTTCTCATTCGAAAATTTTACTAATCTCATCATCCAAATCACCGGTGCTCACTCGCCACGGAAATGACAGAAGCGAGTGGTAGTTTGAGTCTAACACGACAGATACTGTTCCTGATTGTCCTTAATTTGAAATGACAGATGTAAGAAAGCACACCGAAGAAAACAAGCCGGCAGAAGAAACAAAGCGCAACCGTCCCAGAATGATGTGATAATTCCTACCAGGCACCAAGATTGATAGGTTCATACCCTATTTTTAGCTCATGCAAATTGAGATCTCCCAATGCACTCCTTCAAATCATAACGAGACAAATAAAAGTGGGTCATCTTGCATTCCTAACGGCCTTAACCGCGATATATACCTCGATTAGGGTTTGGCTCGCGAGAGGATTCGGCGATCTCAATTTGCATTTTGCTCTCACTATCAAAGCTTCCAGGATTTTCAATCCTTCCACGACACAACTTCACTATCAGTATCGATAATCAATGATGAAGAGCTGCAATGCATTGTGGGTAGCAATGACGTCGTTTATTTCATCCGTCGTCGCCGTAGGGCTGGATGGTCTTTCAAGGGGGCAATCGGCAGAAAGAATGTAAAATTACAACTTCATTAGATACGACAAAGAATCGCGATCTTATACCGGGATCAGTTGAATAATAGTGGCCTTGTAGAATGGGCAAAATACATAGCATCATAAGTACTCTGAGTACCTTCGGAGATATTCATACCTGTGGCTTGTGGCTCTGTAAAAGTTTAAACGCTTAAGTCGGTAGTCTTACAGCGCTAAATTCGCCTCAACGGTGGCTTCGAGCGTATAACACCAATTTGACATAGCCGCCCGCCAAAACTCTCGAGAAAAACTCAACTTGAAGCCATAACCTTATTCTCATCTTGCTATCTCATTTTCTTTATCTTACGACTTGAAATTTGAAAATCAAAGTTGATACTCCACTCGGGACCGAATTCTATCAAATATTTGATGCATGTCTGCAGTGTTGCATAGACAATGATTTCACCTGTGAACTTTTCAAGATCACCATGAGGTCCTTTTCGTTGCCGTGGTTGGATAGTGTTACATCGGAAAGAGAGACGTTATCCGATAAACCCACAATTATCCTAGTATACTGGAACCAAGGATCAGGCGAACAATCGCCAATACTACAATGAGGTCTCGCGTCTTTCGCACGTGTGGCTCAGTAGTAAATATTGAGGTTCACAATTACTACTTGAGTATTGTTGATGTTCTTGAGACTAAGACCATCTAAAAATGATTCACAGTACTATGGACTATCAAGTGACAATGTCATTGGATAGAGTACATGATCAGCACCCTAAAACACGCCTCGTTCGATAGCTTCGAATTTAGTTTAGGCCAAATATAGAAGAAAATTGGCATGTTGCTTCTACAGAGTATACTAGTTGCACAACGGTAGAGTAACATCACTTCCAATCACCTTCCTATTTTTTACCATTCACCAATTTCATCTCCTATAGAAGTCTTAGGTCGTACTGCATCATCAATTGCTATAACCCCCCCCCAAAGAGAGTAGGCAGTCTTATATCTCTAGTTTATCCATGCGCCCAACATTAAACATAGCCTTTCAAGTAGCCTTCATCAAAAATCCTCCACAATATCCCATTCTTAAAACAATTTATGCTAGGGTTGTGGAGTTCTTATAAGACCTCTCAAGATAACCACAAAGTTTCTCCTTCATCTCTTCAAGCTATTCATAGCGCGTCACCGAATTATGAATTTAGTCTTGATCTTTTCCTTTCTCATATTGGACATTGTCCAAGCCCAAACCGATTACTTACAATATGTGAATGTGTTGTAAGTGTACAGGGCTCTTTCGATGCAGATAGTCTCTAACTACCTAAGTACTGGAACACAAAATGGGGGCAACGATTTCCCGGGTGTTGCTCGACCTTGGGGAATGGTCAAACTTGGCCCCGATCTTCTCATTCAGGGTACCGACTCTTATTCTGGCTATCTTCCTAATGGAAACTTCTCAGGCTTTAGTATGATGCATGAGCAAGGCACTGGAGGTGCACCTAAATATGGGACGGTTGCCCAATTACCTTTGGTGGGAACAATCACCAACCCTTTATCAAGTATCACTGTCGGCAGAGCAGTTCCTGACCAAGGCTCTGTGGGTTACTATCGGGCTCAGACAAGTGATAATGTTGTTGTCGAGCTTGCTGCTACATCACACGCTGGACTCTACCAATACACGTTTCCTCCCACAAACACCGGGAACAATATTCTGATTGATGTCAGCCATGTTGTGCCATCTTTCAGAGGCCAAGGCTTGAGTCAAGCATACGACGGAGGAAGTTTTCAAATATTTTCAGATGGTCATTATGAGGCATCTGGTGTATACAATAATGGATGGAATAGATCTCCTGATTGGACGATATATTCATGTAAGTTTAATTTTTATGGTACGATTTCCGATCTAATTAATTTATTAAGGTGGCTATTTTAACGTAACACCTTCTGCATCAAATGTCTACGCCAATTCTGGTACTGGTAGTGTCATCCAGCCAAGTAAATCAGCCACTTCGGCTGATTTGAACACTGCCGTTGGCGGGCTCTATACATTCAACACAACTGCTGTTGTATCAAGAGTTGGAATTTCTTGGATTTCTAAGGAGAGGGCGTGCCAGAATGTCAACGATGAGATCCCAGATGATGCCACATTCTCAAATGTGGTTTCCGACACTAAATCTGTATGGAACGATGAAGTTCTATCAAGAATCACAACTACTTCTACCAATGCGACCAATCTTGGATTGCTATATACATCTATGTATTTCATGAGTCTTCTTCCAACAAATCAAACAGGAGAAAATCCAGGATGGACTTCCACCGAACCATATTATCAAGACATATTCACTCTATGGGATTTATTCCGTTGTGGTACAGCTTTACTTCACGTCCTCCAACCCACTGTCTATGAAGAATACATACGCTCCTTGATTGATATTTGGCGTTTTGATGGCTATATGCCCGATGCTCGCTCTTCAAATTATAATGGTCGAACTCAAGGTGGTTCCAATGCTGATAATGTCCTCGCCGATGCTTATGTGAAAGGTGTAAGAGGTCAAATCAATTGGGATGATGGCTACGCAGCCATGGTGAAAGATGCTGAAGTCCAACCTAACAATACCGTTCCACCAGACCCAATGGCCCCGGACTCATCAACAAAGGAAGGAAGAGGTGCTCTACCTGATTGGAAACAATATGGCTATATCACTCCGACATATAGTCGCGCCGGTTCTCGAGCTGTAGATTACGCATACAATGATTTTTCACTTTATCAGGTAGCCAAGGGATTGGGAAACACAGAAGATGCAGCCAAATATCTAGCTCGCTCACAAAACTGGAGAAACCACTGGAATTCCAATTTAACTTCTATCGGATACTCAGGGTTTGTGGTTCCTCGTACAGCAGCAGGCTCTTCAACGCCGTTTGTTGCTGTTGATCCGCTAACTAATATTGGATACTGGGGTGATCCATTTTATGAGGGTAGCTCATGGCATTATTCTTTTGGCGATATTCATGATATGAATACTATTATTGAATATATGGGAGGAGATGCCACATTTTACAAGAGATTGGAAACGATGTTTACCGTTGGGGCGAATCCCAACAACCCAGGAGGTATTATCTTTGATGGCACAAATGAAGTGTATGTATCTCATGTTCTATATGAATCGAAACAAAAACACCGAAGCAAGCAACTAACAAAATCCAGTACATTCAATGTCCCCTACCTCTACAACTTCATCAACAACCAATCTCGCTCGACCTACCAATCCCGAAAGGTAGCCAAAACTTATAGCCTCTCTCCGACTGGTCTTCCCGGCAATTCGGACGCAGGAGCCATGCAAACATGGCTCATATGGAATATGCTCGGTCTTTATCCCATCACCGCGACCCCCAATTTCCTAATCACGTCTCCCTGGTTCGAATCCATAACTATAGATTTAAGCCCCAGTGGATCTTCAGCTAGCAATCGCAAAACACTTACCATAAGCAGTACAGGCGGTGACGGAAATGGGGATTCCAATTACTATGTGCAGAGTTTGAAGGTGAATGGTGTCGATTGGGATAAGAATTGGGTGGTTTGGAGTGATATTTTTGAGGAGGGAGGAAGCATGGAATTTGTGCTGGGAAGTGAACCGAGTGGGTGGGATGAAAATGGGGAGAGAGTGCCTAGTCCAGCTTCGGAGACGGCTGCAGGAACGAGCAGGTTTAGGAGAGAGATCTGAACAAAGCTCTGGGGAATTCAGATGAATTCTTGGTTTATTGTATATATTAGGATGCCTTTTAATTACGAAATTGGCTTTGGGTTTTGGTAATGGGATGGGACGGAGTGGCCCGAGTGGATGAGCATTTCATTGGTAGTCGTGTTTTCACCCTTTCGTTTCGATGGTATATTTTGATTATTTTCAAATCATTTCCACAGTCTCCTTAAAGCAGATGTAAATTCTCTTTCTCTTATTTGATATGGGTGTAGATTTTCTAGAAATCTCGAGTGTAACTTGTGCGCAGGGAGCTTAAATTCAAGTAGGTTGGTCTTTGTTCTTCAGATCAACGCGCCGTTTATCATGGATTTCAAGTGAGTCTTTGGTTAATATTGACTGGTTATCAATGATCTTGAACAGTACAGAAGATCCCATTCGCTCATAAGTATGTTGAAGGGCAGAAGAGGAAGTCTTGATGAGGTATGTAGATGGATGTTTTCTGCAAAAACGAGCACTATAGTAATGAACTGGGCATCAAATGTTGCCTTTCTAGAACATAAGTATTTTAGAACGCTGAAAGACAAATGGAAAGGTTATAGTGTTGAAATTCTTCACACATAAAAGGTCATTTCGGAAGGGGGTAAGAGTCTTGGCATTGAGAAATGACTAATCAGAGCAGCAACCTCTTTCCCGATCAGTGCAGATTTCAGTTTGAAACTGCAAACCCTTACACATGGTTTATTGCATGAATGTATCGTACATTGATTGGAAAGTTCTACTATATAACCTCCTGTAGATTTCTCAGCTTCGAAACTCTGGAAAGTTTCCATACCTCCGAGAATGTTTGTTACAAACTCAAGCGTGAGCTGCGAACTGATATACATATCCACCTCTGGAACCACAGTCCTTTCCTTCCAGACATGATCAACGGGACAGCACACAATAGAGAGACATAAATGAAAACAAGACGAAATAACAATGGGTATTGTAAACAAAATATGACACGTGGTTACCAGAACCACCGATGGGGAGGCCCATCTCAGCCCCGAATAAGCAATTAACATTACGCATTAAGACAAGGAACCTGCCTCAAGCTCTTTTCTCCCTCAAATTCGTCGCAGCGGAACTGTGGTAGCTTTATCGGCCGCAATTTGTCCTAAGACACCGCCGCCCACTGCCGCTGCTGGAACATTACTAGTTGCTTTGGCTGCTGCCGCTTTGTATGTCCCGAAGTTTTGGGTTCCATTCCTAAATAATCAATCAGTCAAAGTCTACTACATAGACCAATACGTGGGAATGAGAATCTCTTACGATGCATTGATTGTCAACACCATTCCTGCTTGACAATGCTTTCCTTGCGCACAATACATGAACATGGGAGCGGTACTATTGACTGTCATAGTGAAAGTCGTGATCATGCTTTGATTTGCCGCCGTTGGAACGAAGCCACTGTGAATTGCATTGGCCATTGGCTGACACGGTGAATCGAATGCGGATTGTGTGACGGTGTGGTTTCGTTCGTGGAATTGAAATTCCACCGTGTCGCCAGGCTTTGCGGTGATTTCTTGTGGGGTGAATAGAAGAAGAGAAGTGTTGCTTGAACCAACCACAACGGTATGAGTCTTTGCATCTGCAGCACTGGGTGCTTGTGTTGGAACTTGGAGGATGTTAGCTGTTGAAGCATATAAATGAGATCCACAAAACTTACCACCGGCTACGAGACTAGCTGCCATCAAGGCAATTGCGGAGAATTGAGAAAAATGCATGATGATTTATTTGCTGGTAAGTGATATATTATTAGTTTCTGGAAGACAGCGTTTAATGGCAAACTATAAAAACAATTGGGATTGTGTATTATATATGCATACTTTAAAATGGAAAATGACCAGTTCTGGAAGTCCTAGCGTCAACATCAGAAAATTCGCATCAGGCTCTCAAGCTTTTGTCTTAGTATTCCAAGCCAAATTTTCATCTGTTCAAGCATAACTGGAGTCTTCGGAACCGAATTTCAGAATATCTGATGTCAGACTTCATGCGGGAGTTGCTTTACCGTCAGACAATCTATATCCGGCCAATCCGATATCTAAAAGCCGAGACTTTATGGAAGCTATCAAATACTGAGACAAGGTTAGAGTGAGGAAAGGAGCCTCAAATTCGGAAAATTATCCATCTTTGTTGTGTTGTGAAACGATCTAGTGATCTTTACCGTCATGTCTGTGCGAAAAAAATTAAGCTTGTGTTCAAATTTGCCTCTCCTCGCAGGAAATGGACGAATTAAAAGTATGGAGAATTGTTTTAGGTATTCTGAAACAAACCTGCGACTGGGCTATCTCTTCAACAGAGATCGACATACCTTTTTGTGTCATTGAAAAGGGGACAACTGCGCCTCGTTATCTTAAAAATCACTGGTGCCGTTGATGCCGTTATTCCTTATTGTTGACACAACGACCTTGGCAGTACAAATATCCGATGACAAGCACATCTTGCGAGACTTGGTCCCCAAAGCTGGGACGTTAATGAATGCCGTTCGATTGGAAAATTTCAGTTTGACAGTTTCAGAGCAAGAATATTCATCATGAAGGTGAAGCAGCAGTGTCATTATTCATAGATATAGCCCAAAAACACATAGCTGGACTGATTTATGCTTAAAAATTACACCCCGGATGTACTTCAAGATCTCAAAAAAAGATGTGAAGAAGACAATAACTACAAGGCACATCATCTCTTCCTCCTCCCCGGACTGGACAACTGGTGCGTTTTTACTTACCCGGTACAGCTGCGCATTGTGTCATATCCTAGGTCGCCAAGTACAATTCTTGTTCCAAGCATTGTTCTTGCTGGCTGCGCATTTTAAGATACATGTAAGTTGACTGCTTCTAATACCTACTCGAAAATTATCGCTTGATAGCACAGAGGACCAATATATACATCTACCTCTTCAATGTCTATATTTAGCACCTCAATAGATTCAAGTAGGTACTAACATATGCTACGAAACTATCTGTTTATTTTTGTACTGTTTGCTAACATCAGGCAGCCTTTGTATGTAGTTAGCACCCGCTTCAGGCGACTAGTAAAATACTCAACCATAAACACAAGATATGCAATAATACAATTAGGAATAGAAAGTTGATGTGACCCTCAAATTTATGCCCTCAAAATATAGGAAATCTCGAGTACTCGTCTGACGAATTGGGACATACAATGTACATATTAGGGCTCTGCAATAGAAACATCATCACTCTTGATATTAGATCTTCTATCAAGACCCAACTGGATTATCTGTAGATATCCGATAGCTTCAGCAATCATGGCTCCCTGTTGATTTTCTATAATAGCTTTGTATCCATTTTCATTATGGTATTCAGGTGGGTATTTGCAAATATAGGTAACTCATGCCTTCTTATCTGGTTAATAGAACCATCTCTCCTTCTCCAGTAATCAACATCCAATAAACCATATTGTCAAGAAACATTTGAATCATGCCATACAATACATCACAAACTAAACGATATCACATATCAATATCCCGAATACCACTTTGAGGTCCTCACACATCTCTATCTCATCCTTCCAATTTCGCCCTCCATATTATCGAAATATATTCACAACCTCACCATTTGAATATCGGATCGTCACACATAAAATCCACCCCACCGATTCAAGCATTCATCTCCTTTTATTTTTTATTGCAGTTGGAACGAAAAACAAACAAGACACCCATCCCACTACCTCCAAATTCGCCACACCTAAAAACGCGTTCCATTTCATCATATCAGACATACATTCATACAGTACAATACGATATTTAAAATCCCATACCATACACACAATCCCATCCCGTACCTTCAACACGAATACGATAAGGATACGTTACCAGCCACACTCGCCACGCTTAGTCTAACCTTAAGTAAATCTTAACTTTCTTACAGGGGTACAAGCTGCATGCATCGGCAGATCGACACGCTAGTACGCTAGTAGGTTAGCAAACGGAGTTAACTTTGGTGCCTGCACTTTAATATTTTGGGATAGTGTCTGGATAGTGCAAGGAGGGAGGAAGGAGGCAGGCTGGTAATGTTTAAATAAGGTTTGGAGCGGTGTGGCTGGGATGGGTATTTAGATGTTTAGCTAGATTTTGGATGGCGAGAGGACGAGCACGGGCGCTAGTCTTTGGTGGGTGTAGGAGTACCGGTAGAGTGTCTTGTGGCTTGGTTTATGGGATTAGGGTTTATGGGGTTGGGGATGATGAGGGGGTGAGAGCGGTGGAGGGTAGGGAGAATATAGTTCGGTGGGTATATGCATGCAGATAAGAGATAGAGATAGAGTTTGATGTTAGTAGGTTGGGGTTAATGTTAATGTTATTTTGAAATGGATGCGGTGGCGGGTTGGGTGGCAAGGTGAGGAGAAACTCTATTATCGTGTTGAGATGGGTTGCGAGAAAATACTGGTGGGTGGCGATGGGATGGATGAAGTTTAATCTTGTGTGCGTGTTTACAGAGTTAGCTTTCGTGTATCGATTTTTCGCGTTTGGATTTTGTCGCGGGACTTTGGTTTTTCTTCGATATGATATCACGGGAATCTTTTGATGGCTATTATTTGCATGTTATGTCTCGTTAAGCTTTAGTGATTATTCTTCAGATTTATCAAGGGATCATGCTGAGGATCATATTGACATGCAACAAAATCACCATCTCCCGTCCAAGACCGTCGCAGGTACCATGTTACCAGAGTCTCTTTCCAGTCACAACATACACAATGAATCAAAATATTGCAAGAGATAGAATAAGGATAACTTTTGATAAATATAAATTCTATAGAAAAAATATGTTCATGAATCATTAGAAATATACTTAAACCCCAATCACTGATATAGATGCCTTTTGTTTCCATGCTATCATGGCATCTAATCCCTTAACCCCAAAAAAATCTCGCTTCAGAAAACAAAAAAAAATAAAGTGTCATTTCCGACCAAAAATTCATTCCAAGGCAACTATGCAAGGATATGATAAAAGTTCTCCAAACACCAGGCCCCATTTGCAAAAATTTAAAGTCCCGAATCAATCTCATCCACAACTGCGGTACTGGAATATGCATCCCATTGAGTACACGTTTGCTCCACCGAAGTGACAATGGCATCATTCTTGATATCGTCTGGTCGCTCCAAGATATTGGCATACAAGCCTCCGCTAACATGCCACGCGATGTGGCAATGGAAAGGCCAGACGCCCGGGTTGTCCGTGGTGATTTGCCATACCAAGTGACCATTTGCTCGCACAAGTTGCACGTCTCGTCGTTGAGGATTCGATTGTCGGGTAATGGTGACGCCATCCCAGTCTCCGTCGCCTTCGTGGAGAATTTGCATGTTGTGTCCGTGCAAATGCATGGGGTGCGATGCGGGGGTAGGATTGTTTACTATGACGCGAATGGTAGTGTTGCTGCCGAAATTTCGAACGTTCCATTCATCGGGGTAGGTGAAATTGCCTTGATTGGCGAGGGAGAGGATAGGATTATTATAGTTTGCGCGGAAGGATGTTCCGCCGAGGGTCCAGAGGAAACTTCCGGTTTCGTTGACGTAGAAGTTAATATCGAGGTTTTGGGTTGTGGAGGGTGTTTCTGCTGCGAGAGAATAATAGGGTTCGGTGGTGTCTAGCTCATCGTTTGTGCAAGTTCCTGGATCTGGAACATCCCACGCTGTACTTGCTGGAGTCGAGTTTGTGTCGGCGCCGTCGTAATAGATTGCTGCAAGGGCATTTGGTTGATTGGACAAAGAACACGTTGTGGATATGTTTGATCTCATCCAGAATGACGAGTCAGACGTTCCGACATTAGCGGTGACAAGAACATCGGTTCTTTGACCAACTGCCAAGGTGACAACATTGGTGGTATATGGTTTCTGCATCAATCAGTATAGTTTCCAGTGATCATAGAGGTTGCGGTACTTACAACTGGTACGAAATCATTGGCAATAACAACCATCTTATGTCCATCGATACTGAATCTTTGCATTCCCTCAGCACCGGCATTGATTAATCTCAATCTGTGTGTTTTTCCAGTGGTAAACTTGAAACGAGAGATACCAGCGTTATCAGAGCATGCGGTATTATCTCCTGCAGCTTTCGTAGAACAGTCGAAATTCATTTTTCCATTGATGAGATTGTTGTCTGAAAATGGTTTAGAATCTCCATTGCTCTCGACAACCGATTTGACTATCGAGAAGTATTCCTTGTGATAATAATCGGTTAAGAAAACTGGTCCAAGATCAATGTCATACGGTGCGTTCTCAGGGCCATGGATAATCATAGGTCCTACAAGGCCACCTGCACGGATGTTAGTATAAAAAAAAGAATGTAAAGACTGTTGTTCTTACCAGCATATTGAGCAGAGTAATGCGAATGATACCAGGAACTTCCATAAAGATCGGCTTTGAAAGTATACGTGAAAGAAGCTCCAGGGGCGATAGGGCATTGTGTTACAGCAGGGACACCATCCATATATTGAGTTCCCTTTTGTAATAACCCATGCCAATGGAAAGCTGTTCCCTCCTCGGGTCCAGTAATTTGATTGTGTACTGTAATCACGAAAGTATCACCCCAGTTTGCCTCAATCGCAGGTCCAGGAAATTGCCCATTGACAAGTATGACGTCTTTGGAATAGCCATCCGGGGCAATTGTGCCTCTCGTGACAGTAAAATCGTAGGATCGAATAACTCCGGTGTGAGGAGCTGATGTGTATGGGTTATTCCCACCTGCAGTCAATGAACCCCAGGGATATCCGTTAGGAAGAGGATTATCCGTGAGGAAGGGAGGATAAGTTGGAGCTTGTAGAGTTCCCCAAACAGAATTTCTAGACGAAGAGTCAACAATTAAACCACTACAGCATAGAATTTCCTCGACTCAAGGACTGAGACTCACCCATTAGTTGCGGTTTGAGATAAAGTGTTCATAATTCCGGCACCAGCAGTAAAGATGCCAGCGAAGAGACCGAACCAAGTCATTTTGAAATGACTGTCGCAACAAGATTAAACGAAAGACTATGAGATGGTATATAGATATCGATTATAGATGTGGGCAAGTGGTGATACTATATAGATATGAAGAAAAGAAGCTTCCGAAGCGCCCATTATTTCCCGGGGCGCTAAGTTGACGAAGATTTGCTCTAGTATAGTATTGCACAGACTGAACTCTCCGTGTAACTTAAAAAAGATCAGACACTCCCTACATTTTATTTGGAGCTTGACGTCTAGCGTAGAGCGATTGAATAATTCTGTACTTTGTCATCATAGAAGAGACTGATGTAAGCCTGGGGTATGATTCGTTCTAACTTTGGACACATCTAGCGTGGATCCTAGATATGCTACAATAACAAAGTACGGGAAGAGGTTCATCAGAAATTAGCCTACCTTCCTAATAGAGTTGGAAACATGAGAAGCATATTTTGTGTTGCCGCAATTTGCCTCCAAACTCTGGTATAAAGTATGAAATTTAAGTTAGTATTATCGAGTACCGACATCTTACCTATATTGTGCCTACATAGTTCCTACATAGTATCTAGATACATGGTAATAAAGGTTGTGAATGGTGCTTTGCAGATAAGGTTACCCGGGGATCCACTCCGCTCCACAAACGAAAAACGCATGGACGATACCGAGTGACCCTAACGAGATGCGATGAAGGGATAATATAAGACGGGAAAAAGACTAACCTCAAGGAAGCGAAACTAATCGACTTTCCGCCGTACTCTGTTTATTAGAACTTTCTAATTTGAAACAAGATCCCTTGGATCCGGAAACAAGAGAAAGGAAAAAAACCAAAGAAAAAATTCAGAAAACCCAAAAAAACAAAAGATCCCTCTCCTTGACTTCTTATTTGATTTAAAGGATCGGAGGGATCATTTAGAGCGATCCACTCCGTATCCCAATGTAAGAAATCTCGTTTGTGTACAGTGACCATTCCCGTATGTATCTCAAACAATATTCCGATAACCAGTTGATCAATGTTCAAAAGAAGAATAGTGTAGATCTTCATGATGTTTCGAAACAAAGTCATGTCCAGATTAGGTAGTGGGTACCTAAGTAAAGATCAAGACTTACATTGAGTAATTGAATAATGCTATTTGTATCAGGTACCGAGGTATCAACCCACATCTATGGGCCTCGATTCTATGCGATATATCGTGTAAACAAAAATTATATTGCAGTCGAGTAGTGAAGAAGATATTACTAACAATGATGTGTTCCATGATTTATTTGTATACAGTGATTTGTTGCTAGCCGTGATGATGTGAGGACCCGTGCAGAGGTCAGATTTGTACCTATTTGATTAGCTGGAGGTTTTGGTGGTAATTGAGCCTATTGATGATTTGAAGTCAGTATCGACACGAGGAAACCACGATTAATGGTAGAAGTGTCAAGGAACAAGACCATGATAGTAGTACATAATACAGCTTATTGAACCCAGTTTTGGACATCAATTGGCTACAGGAAACGTGGTCGTTGATTAATAGTACACAACTTCGTGGTTTTCGCATGCAATTCCAAATCGTTAGCTCACGCAAAAAAAGGAGCTGTGAAAACTTCCGCCTTCGATAGTAATACACAATTGATGAAGTTTGAAGAATCATCATGTTGTCATTCGTCACTGCCAGTGTCTTACCATCATAGATAGTCTTTTTACGGTTCAATTAGTTCTAGAACTAGAGGGTGCAAACATGTATATGGATAATAGTTTTTTCTCTTTATTATCCCAGACGTGCCAAGCGAAGAGAAATACTTACTTCACGCTAGGTGGGCATCTTGCCCAAGGAACAATCTTAAATCGGAAAATATTCTTAGTTGGACAAGTACTCCGTAAGAATGATCACTTCCCGACAGAGCGTCACCGCTGATCTTTCGATGGATACAATCGAGTTCTGATATTTTTCGACAATGATAATCAAGTTGTACGGACATGTTACTTCCCGAAGCGATGTTGATGTGGCCAAATGAGTCGAATATACCTAGGTCATGTTCACTTTAAAATGCTTGTTGGTTCAACAAGCATAAATGAGATTGATTCAAACATTTTCTTGTTGAATCTCAGCTGAAGCCAACTCAATTGTTTGGATGATACCGTGTCATTGCTCAAGGCCGTTAGTCAAAGTGAGGTTTCACCATGAGAACTGAAGGGCCGAGTACCTCACCCAGTGGCGAGTGCCTACCTATCTACAGAGCTAAGACGACGTCAGGCGCAAAGCGAAGCACTTGGATTAAGTGGTTCGTGTGGATGAACAAGTATAATTCGTCTGATCAAGACTTTATAAACCCTATATTCTTTGCCGTACCGAGGAATACAATTTCACTCTGAGAGGGTCTTTCGATACGCCTTATAATGGCTAGGGGCCCATCATCGAAGGTACCGTCGGATTTCTAAATTTTAGGAATTGGGATTGACATCTAAGATCGAACTCATCTTTTGCCATAGCCATGGTTCTTTGATGGTTTGTGGTACGTCAACCTAATAAAAAGACGTCGATTTCCGTTCACGTCGAAAGGGATACAATTCATCAGTACAGCCGAAAGCGCGATCTTGGGCGCGTATATACGTCGTGCCGAGAACAGACATCGAAAAATCTCTACTAAGCCATTGTGTCTGTCCCATATGGCTTCAAGAATGCCATTGCGAATCCGTCAAGAATGAGTGTCTTGATTGAGAGTAAATGATACTGTGAACATAATTTAGATCTAGAGCCCTCACTTAATCGTTGAAGATCTCCTAAGGAAGGCCAAGATAAGAGGTCAAGAGCAGCGCTTGCATAGCTTGCCCCTTCAAATGATCAAAGTCGCAACATAAAACACGAACGCTCCATGGCCATCTCACGTTAGTGGCTAGCAAGATATCCAAGCCTCTTGGCCACAATACAGGATTCGAGCTTTTATAACACCGGTGAACCAGTGATAAAGTAGTAAGATTCGTTTATTGTTGAATCGAGCTCATCAGGAGGCTCGAGTAAAAGAAAAACGCTAGGCCAGGCTTTGTTGATACAGATTGCCCCCATTGAACTCCACCCCTATGCAAACATTTGAGCGGCGAGACCCGAAGATCGACAATTGAAATGTCTCTACCCATTATGTATAAACATATGCCTTAATTACAAAGCATTCGCCAGGTTCCATTTTCTCCAAAGATAGATGGGCTTCCCCTTCCGACTCTACAGTAGAGCATTTTTCATTATGATGTTCGCGAAGGACGATATGGACGATTCATAACCAGAGGACGTCGGTTGGCACGGCCGAATGCTGCCAATGTTTCTGGAGATGCGATACTATCGGAACGGATGGTACTGCCAATGGCCATGAAAAATCTGAGTGATAACTCATTAGCACATTGAAACTAATTTGACAGAAAGGAATGATGATAAATACCCGAAAGTGGACCCGGAAGTGAGCATGTATGTGCGTAGAGTTCTCCAAACTCCATTTGGGCCAGGACCAAATTTAATGATAGTAAGTGTGCCTTAGCCTTGTCAGAATGGATTCTTTTTATCCCTCCTCCAGCTTCAACATACCGTACATAAACCCCAAAATGGCGCCGACAGCTGTTATTGAACGCGGTCAGTAACTTGCATATATGAACAAGATCATGGTCGCATACTGCCACCCATCATAGCTCCCATCTGGACTGTAAAACATGCATGGTCAGTAAAAGTCCTGGATAGAGGGGTAAAATCACAGTCTTACGCTTATTCCAGATAGTTTGGCCACCGGGATGGCCTTGAGGTTGTGGTACTGGAGGCATATTTGGCGATTTCAAAGGATTTAATTGATTTATCTAGTAACGCGAAGTCGGAAGGTTCATCAACTCATATATCGCAGCTTCGAGCTTTCAAAGTTTCAAATGTTCAAATCTACCTACTAAAATGTAAAATGATCACGGCATTTGCCGAAAGCACAGACCATATATACACAAGCACTATATTCCCCCACATTCTCAACACATTGTGGCCTTAACATCTAAGGCACAGAGGCGAAAAAAGATAATATATATCACGTGATGATATTCATAATCCAATGATTCTCACTTAGAATTCTAGAAAATTGGAATTGTTGTAGTGGTTCATACTGAAAATACCTAATTCGTAGACAAAAGAGTCTTTTGCGATAGCTTTAAGATAAAATAATTAATTTTTTCATGATATTCAATTTCTTCCTCTTGTCCTTTCGTTTCTTCTCTTCACTCCTCTCTCTTCACCCATCAAAGACCCTTTTGTATCTGCAAGAGAGCGCGTGCGCAAGTGCTCTTATCCCCGATCTCGATCTCTGGTTGGCTAAACATAGACCTCGCGTGTCTCAACCTGAATGTCCAAACTTTCCACCTTGGCAACATCAAATTGAAATAGGTTTCCTTTTCAACCACCAGCAATTGTCCTAAAATACCTGCATTGCATAGATGTAAGTGTTCTTATTCTTTGCCTCAAGCATAGAGTCCACTTTGTATGATTCTTGATGCATTCCAGTTTTCTTTGCGCTCCCTTTCTCGACTATCTTGTCACTCGTCATCATGGCGCCAAAACTTTGTGGGCATCTACTAACGATCATCATAACTTCCAGTGCGATACGATATCTCTTCCATCCAGTTTATTAGATAGAGAGTTGCAGACATTTAGTATCCACAATATAGACCAGAGGGTCATCGAAGTGAAGCATCTTTGTTGTAGTTGAGGTTGAATGGGGGGAGGAAAGCAACAACATTCCAACGATCTTATTCAGTCAACATCGTCAGGGATAAACCTATCTACTGTGAATTGCGGCCAATAATCAGTTTGACCGATGACGGCAGTCGCAAATCCACCAAGTTTCCCGCAGATCAACAGGTCGGCATGGGGATCTAGTGTTAACCAAGGAGGAATGAATGCTATTAACGGCGACGAAGTAGGCAGAATGTTTATGCCACGAAAAAGCGCTCAGCGTGCCAACTCATCCTCGTCAATAACTTCATTGTCTTCAATTTCTTCCACTTCATCCAACTCGACGGTATCGCAACAGACCCCGCAGACTAATGGCGTACCGATGTCCTCGTCTAATGATTCAAATAATTGGGGTACGGCAGCGGCACGAAAGAAGGTCCCAAGAGTGCAACCGCCATGGACCAATAAATCAGACTCGGCCCCTGGTTCCCACACGACACGACAACCTCCATCGGCCTTGACAAATGGGAATTCTAGTTCATCTATGACTCCATTGCATCAGCCGGCTCCCATGGTACCATCCCAACATGTTACACCAAATGGATCACAGCAGATCAGACCCCAGGGCCAACCTACGGAAGGGGAGCCAATGCTTTACTTGTTATCCATGAACGGGACCTTTGATCACAAGAGGATATCAGTACCCTTTTATCCAGATAGCTTGAGAATCGGGCGTCAGACAAATGCTAAAACAGTACCATCGCCTGCGAATGGATTTTTTGATTCGAAGGTACTATCGAGACAACATGCAGAGATTTGGGCAGATCGTAGTGGGAAGATCTGGATTCGAGATGTTAAATCATCAAACGGTACCTTCGTCAACGGAGCGCGCTTATCGGCCGAAAACAAGGACTCAGATCCGCATGAGTTACAGTCGCAAGACCACCTCGAGCTTGGTATAGATATTGTTAGCGAAGATCAAAAGACTGTTGTACATCACAAAGTCGCTGCGAAAGTCGAACATGCAGGTTTTGCGGGCTCAACTAATAATGTTCTGGATATGAGTTTCGGTGATTTGAATCCTGCTAATGGATCAATGATGTTACCATCTCAAGGTCCCATGATGAGGGGAAGAACTGGAAGCCAAAGCTCAATAGGTAGTAATGGTCGCGTGGGACTACCGGGTAGCGTAGCTGGAAGTCAAATGAGCGTGATGGGTCAGCAACGCCCGATGAATTTCTGGTTAACCCCCGTTACAACAGAACAGATAGTGAAGAGGCTTTCTGTAGGTTCATATATCTACATTACATTAGTTCATTTTGACTGACATACAATCTAGCATGAGATGCGAACAGCCCGATTGCAAAACTCTGACCTTGGGCGAGCAGACAACTTTTTTGGTGGCCTGTTATCGAAGGATAATGTGAAAGAACTTGAGAGTGCTCCAAATGTAGAACTAAAGCCTGCAGCAAACGGTTCCGCTTTATCTTTTAGGGCTGAAGGAAAACCTCGATTTTCTGATCCTCCCGCGCCGCCGCCCCAACAACCTCTTCCGGAAAAGCCAGATGTTGCCCGTTCTCATAACTTTGATCCCTCATCACCTACTGCCTCTTTAAGAAGATCCAACACAGAAAAGCAGAGGTCTTTAGCGAATGGTTCTCCTGTAAGAGAAGTCAGTAGTCAAATAATTACATTGGTGGAAGCATTGGCATCGGCAAAGAAAGAGATCGACTCTCAAAGTGCTCGGATGCGTGACTTAGAGGAAATGCTTCAAAAGGAACGACAAGCACGAGAAACGGCGGAAGAAATGGCTAAACGATTGGAGCTCCAAACACCGGACAAAACCTTGAACGGAAGTGCCAGATCTGGGATGGAAGGTTCAATACTTGAAGATGCTTTTGAGCCACCCTCAGATGATATTCCATCACAAGAGAAAGCCGATATACAAGTTGACGCTACTGGTATTGCCGACTCATCTCGTCTGTTGGAACAGCGCCTTGAAATTATGGTTTCTGATATGCAGGAGCTACGATCCCAGATGGAGTCATATAAGAAAAGAGCAGAAAGCGCCGAGGGGGAGAGGGATACCGACCGAAAAACCTTAGCAGAGATGATTGAAAAAATTCGCTCGGATGAGAAACTGAGACAATTGTCTTCCGACCGATCTCGATCTCCATCGAAGCAGGATTTTGAAAAACATGTCAATGGAACTGCGAATGGGGGTGATTTGACACTGCATCCCATAAGACGACCAAATGGTATGAAGCATACCTCATCGGAAAATGATGATCTTCATGCATCGCTTACACGTGCGATCGCTTCAAAGAATGTCAAACACGATCCTTTATTATACCACTCGACACCTTACGTCTCGATGCTTGGCGTTGTCATGGTTGGTATGGGGTTGATGGCATATCTCAACGGTTGGTCACCACCAAAAGCGGACCAATAAACCGTACAATCTTTTAATACACGTTTTCTTTTATGTTCGAATCAAGCGCAAATACCATCCACGCGTCATACATCGGGTCATCGAGACCAAACCTCTGTATTTAGTCTCCTTTGTTATTTTCACGGGGTCCGAAGATTGTTCAGTTTTGCATGTGGGCGTTGTGGGGTTGCGGGATTGTTGGAATCGTGGCATTGGGGCAAGCGGGCATGGGCAAGCGGTAGGGGCACAACAATACCAAGATTCTGGTTTCGTTTGATTGTTTGAGGGGAAATGGATAGGTTCATCCATATACATATACCAAAACGGGTTAGGGAATGGTATGGATTGCTTGAATGGATTGAATGGCCATTTATCACTTTGGTAGAATAATTCCTTACAGTTGTTGACGATAGCACAAAGTGGACCCGTTACTGGCACTTTCGATATTCTGAAAATGTTCAGCTGAAGTGGACACTTGAGGCTCTATCGCTTTTCTTTTTTTCTTTCTCTCGTGTTTTTTTTATGCATGGAAATAATTTGCCCCAAATTGAACTTGTGGGTTCATGAATAGCTTCTCTCGTTTCTTGCAGACTCTCAGTCAACTCTTTATCGGATGCTATGTGCTTCTTAGGTTTATCAATTAGAAACTCTGAAGTCTGTACTACTAGGCCTCCAATAGTACCTATGCATTGTGTTCCTTTCAATTGTTATCTTGACTGCAATAAAAGCACTACAAGCTATGAGAGATATCATCTCCAATGGCCCCAAATCGAGTTTAGAAGTCCGGTTCGAGGTGGTTAGATATAATCTGAATGGATGTCAACTAACAACATATATATATGTTATAAGGGCCGGATGGTCTTTTTATTGTCTGGTAGTTTGAGACTAATTTATTTGAAATGCCAGATGATATAGTTGAAAGTCAGATTGTATGTTTTTAAGCTAGACATTAATATCGGAACAGATGAGTTGACAGGTATGAATTCAATGTATGATTTTAATCAAAGATTAGTTAACAGCCATGCTATGCAAAGTCCCCCAGGACATACCTTAAATACAGCTTTCCAAGCGAGACACTGTTGAATTCCTCTTTCGGACAAGTACCAACCTGTCCTGGTGCGCTCCTTGTGGTGGGATTTTTGTGAGGTCCATGAGGAAGGGGCGTAGCATGATTACCCATCTAACCATGGTAACGATGGTTCATCCCAAGGCAGGCGCTTTCAATCATACACCATCTACAACGAACTGTGACTTGAAATCGATTGAATCCACGTACACACTGCACATATCTGTCTTAGCTCAACAATGTTTTCGTTTAATCATTATCATCATTGTTTTTGGATTGGCATTTTGGGCGCAAAGTCGCACTTCAGATGAAATAAAAAAAGATCAAATACACCTATTCCAGGATTTGGAGAACAGCTGGAGCTTCGAGGAGATCTTTGAAGCCTATGTTGGCTGAAAACAAAGGTATTTGTGGCGCAGAGTTCCCGGTAAAAGAACCAAGTCCTGCTCATTTCCAACACGAGAGAATAATGGCTGTTCACATGATAGATGTGCCTGTGACCAAAACATCATCTAGTCCTGAAGCTTCCAGTCAACGAACTCTCCATGCGCTCACACCCCCGCCGTTCGATTACACTCAATACATGGAAAGTTTGTTTGATGAACCCAGCCATGCTGGCTGTATACCGGAGAACATCGAGGATACATTTAATGTACCGTACGGCGTTGATGCTCAGGAAAACTGGTATAGTACTGTGCCAACTCCAGGGGCTCATACAGACGAATACATGGGCCGTGCAGAAAATCAGCCCAAGGAATCAAAGTCTTCTGATGTCCAGCACGACAAAAATAGAGGGAAACCTTTATCTCCTATTCGTTCTGATTACCTTGATCAATGGTACGCACCTACTCCGGGAAATTATGATGGTCCAAAGGTGAAAACCAACGAAAACCCTTTGGATGAACAGACTTCTTCCGATGTGCAAGATAATTACATTATGGTCCCGCCTCCTACACCTCCAAATATGAGGCCTGATTTTAGCCAACGGGAAAGCAATGTAGAAAATATTGTATGTTACAGCCCGCCCAATAGTGGGTACAGTCTCTCATTCTGTTTAGAACACGGAACTTGATACTACTCAGAATACCTATCGATTAAGCGATATCAAGGGCTGTAGAAAGATTGAGAAAGATTGTCAGGCTGGAAACCTCCCAGAAAATGTTGCTGACAGAGCAAAATACCTTTGGAAGATGCTCTCCCAGGCTACTGCAGACTTCAATTGTCTTCATTTGGACGAAACAATGAATGAACTGCCAGCAGTTCTTGTTGCTTGCTGTATCTACATCGCCTGTCAACAGTGCGAAATTCCCAGAACCTTTATTGCAATTCGGGTGCTCACAGAAACTTCTTCACTGGAATTCCGTCAGTCTGTTCGCAAATCTTTCGAGATTATTCAGAAGTATATCTTTGAGACTAGATGCTCTTGCTTGAGGGCATTCAGTATGCCCCCATGTCGAAGTATACAACAATGATATATGCTGACAACTTCAGGGACACCTTCTAAGGGATGCTGTCAGATATGCCATAGGCTGTATAAAAAGGATATCGTGAGCAGAATATCAGAGCCACTAGCGTTTTGTATAGAATGTTCGGGTGCATATCACATGAGTTGTGTAACATCACTCAACGCGACGATTCCGACCTCCAACCCTAGCGGCTTGATTTGTCGACGATGCGTTCCATGTATCATCCACCCTGACGTGGAACAAAATCCAAGAAAGCCAACAGAGAAGCCTTTAACAGCCGCTCGCAATAGTGTTAATGTCAAATTTAATGATGTCGAAAAGATTGAAAAGACATTCAAATTGTGCGACGATCGATCTCAAGCACCTGACTTAGTAAGGGAAGAACTCAAAGCCAACTCAATAGACAGTAAGATGATAAAATGGCTTTTGAAACGTTGCCGAAATCTCCAAAAAAGACAAGATGAGGACATTGCAAAAGTTCTCGCCCATGTCCAGCACGATTTTCTGGTACAAATTGAAAATGCAGAAAATGCGACAATAAAACTACTCAAGGAGAATCACCAGGCACCCCGGATCAAATTGAACAGGGCACAAGAAGTCTACTTAGCTGTTCTTCAAACCGACTTCTTGCAATTTAATTTGCAGTCTAATTTGCAGAGCTTCCTCGCGAGATTACAGCAAACGAACAACAAGACAAGTGGGTTTAAAAGAAATCGCAGTATTCTTGAGCCATCAGATGAAGCTTGCAAAGAATTCAAGACCGCTCTCGTGAGCTGCCACTCTAAAACTGCTACAGAAATATCCGCAGAATATGCGGACAGTTCCTCGGAACCGAGAAGGGGAGATTTGCCGGAGCATTTCCAGGTTACTTCAACAGGACCTCAGCTCCCACCACGATACAGCCTAGACTCTGAACTCGAGGAGGGTGAAATTCAGGATCATCCAGAACTCAAATTCCGGAAATTTGAACCTGGTATGAGACCTGGTCAACAAAGAAAAGCTAAAAGGGCAAGAATTGTTATGCAAGAACAGATGACGCAAGGTGCCAATCAGACCGCAGTTGCAAAACAGTCGATCAGACAAGAGCCAGCGTAGATAAGCTATCAAGCTATAGCAGCATACATGAAGAGAGTTGATGGATTGGATGATGTCAGCGCAGCCAAACATTGGGACATGCATATAATAGAGATTGGATGCTAAAGCACTTGTTGCTAGATTGTTTTGCATTAGTTGGCAATGATCGACACATCTTTTCAGCGCATAACGCATTCTTAGAGGAACAATTGGAAAGTCATTCGGATTGTAGTTTCGGCTGTGTGTTACTATCATCCTAGAAGACCGAATCTCATGATTCTCGAGGCTGGACTGAACCACATGTTCACAGCATACGCATTAAAAAATAAAGGACGCTTTATTAATTTTACGAAACATGAATCTATATTTCACTGATTGATACCGAATGAAATAATAGCTAAAATCTCTCCTGCACTCAGATTATTTTGAACATCGTCACCGAAGCCTCTTCCAGTATTATCAACCAACGCTAGCATTAGTCCCATCTTCTCAAACTTCATCGCCTCCTTTATTCTCTCAGCCCCACAATCACGAGTCTCCCAGATCATTTCTTCATTTCTCTTGCGAATTTCAGCAATACTTTTCTCGCTTTCCTTCTTGTAATTTTGATACAGAACTCTCATCTGATCCAGATGAAAATGTTTCTCAACCTGTTCAATAGTAGGTCCCGCAGTGGACTCACTATCAGTATCAAGAGCAAATACCCCCTCGTCAATTATCTTCATGACCATACAATCGATGTCCTTGATGGAATTTTCCATCTCGGATTAGATCTCGAACTGTAGCTTTACTACTGTGAGGGCGTCAAGGAGTTCTTGTTTCCAGTTCTCCCAGGATTTGGGATCTTTGAGGGTCTCTTTGTCCTCGGTTTCTATGGATGCAAATGTAATCAATAGATTCATATAGGCGAAGAGGAGTTTTGGAGAAAGTGCGGAGAAGATACTTACGACTAGGATTCGAACTTTTAGTCGGCTACTCTTTACAAGTAGTGCCAGCCTGCCAGGTGCAATCGCTGTAGGGTTCTTCTCTTGTGAACCAGTTGCATTTTCGTTCTCATGGGAGATATTTTGCGGTGGTACAATTTGACAAGCTTGATGACATGAGCTATTTACTCCTGATGCTGGATTCCCATCTTCATGGTCCGTCAGTCACTCACTAGATCCGAGATAGCTTTTTTGGAAAGCTTCTTCTTCCCCATGATGATCTGTGAATACTTGGTGTGGAAGAAAATAATAATAAGAATTGGGAAATGAAAGGATAGGCGGATCATGAACGATCACAGCGAGGGGTTGGTATCACAAAAAGTAATGAACACCCCCCCCTGTGCTTGTATGCACTTCCATAGTTTCTAGGAGCAAATGGAGTTTCTTTTGATATTGGAAAGATTGGAAAAGGTCTGCAAAAGAAAAGTTTTGAGTTGATCAGGAGCGTTTTTAATTTCTTTTGCATGTATATGTACACACTTTGAAGAAACATGGGAACAATATAGATCACATAGGTATTCAATTTACGAATCATTCTAGCATCAAAATATCTCTGCTAATAGACAATAACAATAAATTCGTATGCATAACATAGATAACGAGCTGATGAAGAACAAATAAGACATCGAAGCAAGAGTCCTATTTCCCAACAAGTTTCTTCACATTAACTTCTGCAAGTTCCCTTATTTCTGCCCTGTTGTCCCAACTTTCTGCTACTCGCTGGTGAAGTTCTCTAGCTCTTGTTATAGATATAGCTTTATCGACTGAGAGAGACCATAGTTTATCCTTATACCACACTATCAATAAGTCTTTCTCGGCATTCGAGAATGAAAATTGTTTACACTTCTCTTCCGCCCTGGATATTGATTCTCAATTTCTTTTCTGATGCTTGATAACTAGAATCAATAGTTCTCAATTTGCTCGGATCTTCATTTTCTTTCTCCAGAGCTGCATTATCATCGCATAGTTGCTGGAATCTTGACATGGCTGCATTGGACATCGAGCTCATTCGTTTAAGTCGCGCTTCGAGGAGTCTCTTAATATCTAACGATCTGGTCAACAACGTCTTTCTTATTAATGTCATTGCGTTTTCAACATTGTCATTAACATCGTCTTGCTCTTGAGCGTTGATTCTTGCTCTTTTATTGCCTTGAAGAATGTTAAACATAGTTATTTATGATAAGTGATTTCTGACCTTTGTGTGTACTCACTATTGGTCCTCAAATTTGCCATTTCCTCTTTCGAGGGGATTGATGGTTTCAGTTTTGAATTTGGCAAAGATTTCTACACGAGATGTTGGAACCACGGAGTATTGCTGACAGCCTGAGATGAGTTTCACCATATTTCCGACCGGTATCGACGAGTTCTAGTCCTTTTGCGTGCTAGGTGTTCGATAAAAGCTATGCTATGCACAGTCCCTCATTGTCTTAATACTTGGGAAGAAGAGGGGCAAAAGAACCAAATTAGATGAATAGCAGCCGTTTGTACGTTACACGAAGTGGATCAAACCAACAGCAATGCTTTTTTTGATAGGTGGTGACATCTACTCTAAAAATTCTATTTGCTATCAACAGTGAGGAGGTCTGCAAAGAGACCCGAGCGTACCAATAAACCAATCCCGTCTTAGATCTATGCAGTCTGCCGAGACGTTTGAAGGCTTTCAAATACCGAACATTGATTCGCAAGAAAATAGACTACAGGTATCAACATTACCCTGCATTAGCCAAATTACCAGGTTCTGGTCAATAAGCATGGGCTTTGATGCTTGCCAGTGGATCTATTCACTACATGAACGTAGCTACGTTTCCATTTACACTCAGAATCAAGAACATCGTCCTCTGCTCTGCAAGAAAACGCAGGAACTCTCACTCCTCTGGATTTCTTATTTCAATGATGAACACTACCACACAAGAACTCAGACGTTCAACCCGTAAATTAGAACAAAAATCGTACTTTGGTCTAGATTTTAAAGAAAGAAATAGATCGGAGGCGACAAACGAAGACGGCGAGAGAGCAACAATACATCTCGATGCAGTTGGCCAGATTACTGTCAAGTGTAAGAGCTCGGAGTTTCAAGTAGAAGAGAATCTGCAGAAATAGTTAATCTAAGTATATACAACACAGTCTCACTCCCGCACAACATAGGTACCTTCGAGTTACCTAAGAAAAATGTCTCTGTGCAGACAAGTCTACCTTTGTCTTCCCTTGGGAAGAAATCAAAATCAACAACAGGCGACGTCGTAGACTTGACAAAAGAACACAATGAAATGTTAGAAAGCACGCAAGAAGGTATGCTTTAGAAATTATCATTCACTTCATCGTCCCCGGGAAACGCTGATCAGGTCGCCCAGAGAGAAACACACCACTCGACACACTGCTAAGTACGATAACAGAGGGCGAAAGGTTTTTGGCATCAGTCAAAACAAAAGCTATCGGTCACCAGCATTCAACAGCAGAACTCCGCGCTAAACTGCGAGTTGCCGAGACGGAATTGAAAGAATCGGTAGCGGCATTTAGTGAAGAAATAGCATATTTCAAGGAAGATGTTACAGCACGCGATGATGAAATTGCGAGGTTGAGGGGAGAGACTGATAGATTGAATGGGGAGAAAGATCAGATTGCAAATCTTGTTCAAAGAAATTTGGAGCTAGAATCAACGATGGAGAAGCAATCTACAAAACTAAAGGAACTTGAAGATTGGAGAATACAGATGCGGAGGATGTTGAGTGGGGGGGATGCTGAATCATGAGATGATATGATGCATTGCTGTTTAAACTGCTAATGCATGACAATGATGGGTTTTTGGTCTCTTGAAAATGAAGTTGTTCCTGTGATAGTGGTCTTTTAGTGATGCGCGACTACTTCTATGGCTATGTTGCCCAGGACTTACGTGCTTGCTCTTCCCATCTCTAAACATCGCTCTTTCTATTCCAAATTGCTGCGGCTTGCCACTAATCAATACAGATGCATATTTTGATTTCGAATTCTTCCTTCTTAGTTTGCAAGAAACAGTGAATAAGATATCTTTTTAATTTTTGCATTTTCTAGCTCAGTGGTATACATACTCTAATACCAGCCTTGATTTATAACTTCAGACCCCCAGATATTCCTAACCTTCGATTTTACGACTCCGAAGTATGTCTTCTGCAAACCCGGAGGAACGTCCTCTCAAGCGGAAATCCAGTCCCAATCTCAATGGTGAATATTCACAACATCAAGCGGATGCTTCAGGACTAGACTATGGCTCACCGGCTCGGAGTACAAAGTTTCCTAATCGTACGTATTACGGATCTAAGTTATGTTACTACGCTAACACGGCAAAGTCTCCCAGGGACGCGATACAGAAAAGGAGGAAAAGAAAGTCGATATTGACGAAGCAATGCGAAGACGTCGTGTCGCTAACGAAGAGACCGACGAAATTGTTGAAACGCTAAAAAAGAAGGTGGATACTTCCAAAGAGAGGATCTCTGCTTTAGAAGATAAGGTCAAAGATCAAGAAGCTGAAATTAAGAAGTTGAAAGAGGTCAACAACAGGCTGCGAAGAGAAAATAATGCGGAAAAGTTGAAATCGAAAGTCCCCGATATGGAGCGTAAACTCGAAGACAAAGAAGCTAAGATTGGGGGGCTGCAAAAGGCCAATTCCCGTTTGGAAGGCCTGGTTCGTGATGAAGAGGTCAGGACTGAGCAGAAAACCTCAGAGGCAAAAACGTTGGAAATAGAGAAGGCCGAGCAAGCCAAAAACTACCAAGCTCTGCAGGGGATTGTTTCGACTTTAAAAGAAAAAACACAAGAAGCGATATACAATAGAGAGCGGCTTCTTTTAGAAAGCAGTAAACAGAATACTGAAATCGATGCTCTGACAGCTGGGAGACAAGATCTTAATAAACGTCTGGATGAAGCAAATCAAAATCTAAGTTCTGAGGTCGAGAATGGCAAAAGTCTGCAATCCAAATTCACTGCTGAAATCGCCAGAGCTCAGGAACTGCAAGGGGAAAAGCACAAACTGAAGTTGGAGTTGGAGGATAAGAAAAAGTTGCTAGATACACTTCGTAGATCGTTCAGAGCGATTAAAGCGTTTGCGAACGATGAACCGCTCGATAGCTAGTTTAACTTGGGGGTTGGGTTCACTAAGTAACGGGGAGTTATGGCAATTAAGCGAAAGTAGTTAGTTATAATAGCCTTGAAAGTTGACTTCAATGATCATCCTTTCTCTTGCAACTCTTTCGTGATTCATTCAATGCTTCTCAACAAACCATACACATACACGGACGTGTAAGCCAATTGTATATCAAATCAAGAAGCTTTGCTTCGCGCCGATGATTTTGGCTAGGGTCTTTTACACTTTGAACCTTTGCGATTTTTACATACTGAAAACCCCACCGTCATTTACAAGGGTCGAGAAATTGGCTGAAAGTAACCATTCATCCTAATCTTGTTTTTCAATCTCCATCTCATATCAATTTATCAGGAAGAACATAATGAAACTCGGATTTTCCTACCCCGAACACACAACGCCGATATCTCCATTCCAACAAGCTCAGGACAATAATTGCCGGGACAATATAAGAATTGAATCTGGAGGTACTAGATTCACAAATTGAACAGCTCGGGAACTAATCAGCAAACCACGCAACTGGCAACTAGTTCGGATGCTTCGTTGCCAATTAGAAAAAGCTTTCCATCAATAACCAATCCAGATTTCTAAGAAGTGTCCTCCAGGCGTGCCGGTGCTCGTCAGCTCGATCGCCGGAGAATTGATGTTTAGATGGTAAGTCTATGCCTCCAGTTATGGAGTGCAATTCACTGTCGTGTAATCACCAAAACCTATGGGCCAAAAATATGGCTACTTACGTCAATTCATTTCCTTTCCACATGTTCTCTACAGACACTTCATTCATGTATCAGGCCCCCAATACCCTCTTCCATTCTCACCACAATCACAAAATCGACCCTCGTCCCCGTAGTGCAGCCACCCGAGTCGACTGCAGGAACGCAATGTGTACCGTACCTTCTTGTTCGTAGGTTCGCGTGAAATAACGGCTTGAAACGGGCTTGGAGCCAGGAATATCTTCATTACTAAATTGGTCGACACTTGCACGCACTTCGTCTTACCTCGCCGCATACAATTCATTGATATGTATTCAACAATATCGATGCCCATTCTCAAAACTCATGAATTTGCTACGAGGGGAAAAATGCTATGACAAGGGTTGCTTTAATTACTTGAAAAACTATAATTCCATAGCAGGAATCAATCACCACTATACGCAAATCCTTATGCAACCCCATCACTGTTGAGTGAGTACCTTGCCTCAGAACTATCCAAACAATGGAAGGATAGGAAATAGACTTCCAAATCACCACAAAAGGAAAGTGTAAGAAATTGCAAACCCACAGACAAAATCACCAAGCACACTAATGCCATAGCTCCAAAGTCAAGAAAGATTGCATCATGCGCAAGGGTATTTTTGTTATACGCTTTATCATCAGTCTATCTATATATATCTGTATAATTCGAAGTTTCATCTCATCCATAAATATCCACCGTAGATCTCCAGCCATATACACATATATCCAATTCAATCAGACATCCTTCGCCGTCCTCGTCTCCTAGTTCAAAAAATCTATCCAAAACGCCCGCCAGAATTGACTGGCATTCAATGCGCAGATCATCCGTATCCCTTTTATCCCAAAACGCCCATATGTAACAGAACCCTATGTAACTGTCTGCAGACACACGAATATATACATCCCCTAAATCCAGCAAATCTATATCCAGAAAGATTCGAAATAGAGAAGACAGCAAGTAGCCCCTCTCTTAGAATAGAAGGAAAGGTAAAGCTTATGGCATGAATCTCAAAACCACGACATTTTCCCTATCCTCTTCATTCTCATGTTGACCAACCCACCTATGGTCACCCCTCCTCTTGACATAAACCATATCCACCACACCGTCCGCTCTTTTCCTTCCTCCAAGCGCTTCCCACGCTCGCTTCTTGCCCGTATAACTCAATCCCTCACGAAGAGCGCCATAGGCAAAAGCTAATCGCACATCTTCCTTTCCAGAAGCCCACATATCTGAGTCGCCGAGGTCAAATGTTCCTTCCATTTTCGACATATCCCAATGAATACCAGTGGGATATTCGGCGAGAGAGTATCCGTTTGTGAGTACCCATTTTGACGAGCCCTTTCCGTCGAACCCGAATCTTTGAAAAACGCATGCTTCACCGCAGGCATCTGCAACAATGTGAGATATCTCGGGAGTAGCATGATGCCAAGATTTATAATGATGTAAAGAGAGGGGTTGATGACCAGCTTCGTAGAAACCGGATGGGTCACCCCATTGATCGAGTTGATTGAGTCTGGGGAGGTAGTTCAGAGTGATTGAAGTGTGGTTCTTGATGCAGTGGTAGAGGAGTCGATCGCCCTGGAACCCAGATTCGGTATATTCGCCTGTGGAAGGATCCACGTCGAGACAGGGGAGTTCAATCAAAGTGTGTGCGAGAGGGGCAGTAATAAAAACACCAGCTCCACCGTAAGCCTACAAACCGTTCGTTAGTTGGCAATTGACAGGAAGGATTTTAAGTTCTTACCATGGGAACACGATCATGCATAATAAAATCCACCCGCTCGGTGAGAGTACCGATATAATACTCCTCGTTAGGATCATAATTGTGCAATTCCTTCATCAATGCGCCAAGCGAGGGAAAGAAAGTATCGTCATCAATCAACGACAAGTATTTTCTGCTTGATCTTGATGGATGGCTGTAAAGAATTGGTACTAAATCAACATATCTACCCGGCATATCGAGTGAAGGATCTGAGTGTATGACCGTTGCATCAATTCCAACACCAGTAAGCAATTTTTGAGCGGCTGCCAATTGCTCTTCGGTGGTATCGTGCAATTGCAAGACAAGTCCAGCTCCGTTCGATGTGCCATTTCCATCTGTAAGCCATCGTACCCATTCCTTGACTGGCCCATCGACTTCGTCACTGAATCTCTTGTAGGTGGTTGAAACTCCAAACAATAACTCGGAAGCGTCAATTTCGTCTGGTCGTGGAGTTTTCATAACGTGAATTTCCAAAGGCTCTAATGTGTCCGCTGGTAGCCTCTCAGCATCTGAAAGCTTAATCTTCTTCCACCCATGAGGAAACAATTCTTGGCTGGTATTCGTCAACATCGGTCTTTCCTTCGCATCTGTAACATATCGTATAGTTCTCATCACGTAGTTGATCTCCATCTCAACATTTTTCTTCGCCAAAACATCTCGTAAAAACGCAGCGTCGTCGACATCAGTAATGTTTAATTCCACTGGTGCAATTTGAGCTTGCTGTGTTTCATGAGTTTGAGCAACTTGTTTTGCAGTTGCTTGTGACTTTTCTGGTGGTGCTGCATTTTCTTCTTTTGGCGTTTCCCTGAATGCAGGTACGATAGTCTGGGAAACGTTCTCGTGGTAGTAAGATAAAATGAGGAAGAATGCTACCGTCGCGACGGCGAGGAAACGGTGCACAGGCATCCGAGGCATTTTTGGGGACTGTCTTCGGGCTCTAATGGCGACTATCGCCTAGTTTTCGGCAATCACTTCCTGTAGATGCTAGCGATTCTTATCGTAATGATAGCCAATCAACAAATACTCGCTCGTGTCGTATATGATTCAGTGCAATGCAACTGCAGAGCAAGAACGCAAGATTGAAATGAAGGTGTTAAGGAAATGAAAAGAGAGGGAAGAATAAAGAATGACTTCTAGATTGATGGAACAGGTCGGACGAAGGTCTAGGTGGGAGATGGGGAGAGAAAATAGCTGAATGAATAGGAGAAAGGTGGAGACGATGGAGAGTGAATTCGGACAGGATGACGAAGCGTTTGATAGTCCCTGGTCCATTGGTGGCACTGGTGCAAGATAGTAAATTAAAGCATGGGGAATAATCAAATTAGAGCAAAGAAAATTCATGGTTGGAAAATTCGAGATGCTTCAAGTTAATCATTAATTACTATCTATGCTCATTCATCTAAAGGGGGTCGCTTTCGGTGGAGCCGTATACCTCTAAGATCTGAAGGATTGGTCAATGTAGCGGGTAGAAAAAGTAGATCTACGAGCATCCCCATGTACAGAGAGAGTACCAGTGAATATAATAAAGTTATATACCTGGTTTCAAGGTTTACAAATGAACATGTTATTGCATACCAAGTTACCAACAAATGACTGGCTATCGAGGTGATTTGTCTAATAAGTCCTATCTGCAGGCAATTTGAGTGATAGGATCCACAAGACAATGTCTAGGGTAGCAGTTCATGATTAGCGGGATTCAAGTAGGAAATGAGATAAAATCACTGATGGCATGATTTATTTTTATCAGACTATCGATTGAGGCTGCCTTGAGACGACGAAACTGTCATGTCAGTTTGATTTCAAGGTTAGTTTGATACAAGTTACTGCTATTTTGGGCCCCATAAAGATGTTTCCAGAGGCCGACGAGATTTTTGGTTATAGAAAAGATAGGGACACGCAAGTGCCAAGGCGGTAGTTGGGAATATGCCTGCTATTGCCTGAGCCCTGAATAGATAGCGTAGGAGTGTAACAAGGTTTGAAATGCTTAAATTAACCAAGCATTCCGTGAAGCTTCTTGAATCCCATGAATTGTCGAGTACAATAATAGGTGACTGCTGTCAAACTGGTACCAACAGTCCAGCTAGAGTAAGAAGACACAATTAGAATCAGAAATTTGTTCCTCGTCAGTCGTGGTCTTCCTGGGTGACCCTCACCAACATGTCAAAACCCATGTTTCAAGAAGTTGCCAGTTACTGATCGGCTGTGGAGCGTTTAATATCCAGATGGTCGACAATCTCAGCAAGTGGACAAATCACGCTTTCAATGGATGAGAGCCGGAGGGGGCTGAGTAAGTGCCTATGATAAGAGCTCTTCAGATATACTGACGATCTTCTCGAAACGTTTTGATAAACTGCTTATCACTCGCGCCGATCAGGACTTCCGCTGCCGATGCCTAGGATATAGGATTTCAAGATCCCGAATCAAAATAACCTCAGACCCAATTCTAGGGAAAAACTGTACTGTAGGAATAAACACGGGAGAGGAAATGTACGATATCCCACGAGTCAAAGTTGCAACGCGGTAAATACTAACATCAGGTAACCGATCAATTTTTGATAAACCTGTGTGCTAGTAAGTTACATAGGCAGGTACGATAATGCAAATATATCATTCCGTTAGTCGATGCAGGAACGTCAAAGCAGGCATAAAGGTGCCCGCCCCACTTTAGAGCAGTCTGTGATGTTGAAATTCGAAAGACATTCCCCTTCTCTTCCCCAGATATGTCCCAATAAGGATGAATTCACGAGAAGAATACCTGGAGAAGAAAGGTCCAACTGAAAGGGCCGAAAGGCCCAATATAAACAGTACATCAAGGTGGGAAACCGCATTAGTGAAACGAGCTGTCTTGGATTGATTATGGGGAAACACGTTGAATGCGTTTAATCGGCAAGAGTTAATTAACGTTTTTCGAGCTTTAGTCATGAAATTCCTCTGTTACAGTGCGGTGATTCGAAATGACGCCACTAAAAGGAAGAATTATTATTAGATGATGTCAAAAACTCAAAATATAAACACTTCTTTCTCGGGCCAATTCCGAGACCTGTTCAAACTTTATATCGGTGAATTTGAATGTACGAAGTACAGACTCTGATGACTAAGCATAGTTGGCTCAGCTACCCCTCAAATCCATAACACGAACCAATTATCTGAGAAGCTCGTATAACTTCCACCACAGGTAAATGATAACCTCAAGATGGACTCATTAGAATCTGTGTCGTATCATTACTGCCATTGACGCAACTGTTCCCCACAGGAGGTTAAAGGCGATGTGATTTGATTTACTTATCACGTGTGAACAGTCACATGTCACAAATAAAGTTGCGCTAACTTGCATGTTTACCGACTATCACTCTCGTTTTCGCCAGAGGTAATCAAAGATGGCTCCATATATCAATTTGGCTGATGATAGGTTCCATCTACTAACTTGCCCTCGTCTTGGATTAAGCCGATAGACTATTCACCCTGAAGTTCAGACTCTGAACTTCTCTAATGACGTTGTCAATCCGTTAATGACTTGCTTTGAACTCGTGCTTCGCAATTCCTGCTTCTCTCTCCAAAGTTAGTAGGTTAGAAGTTTTCCACTCCAGTATACATTCTATAATCAATCTGCCTGACCGGCAATGTATGACTGATATCAGAGCCATGAGCTGACCGCAAGTGCTTTTTTTTTGACAGCCTTCCAAGATACAATGCGTGATTGAACGTCTTGATGCATTACATACACTCCTCTCAGCCAAAGTGGCTACTCTTTCACTGCTCCAGATAAGTACGGGGCAATCTGTACGCAATCCTGTGGATGCTATGGGCAATTTGATTCATTTCTCGACATGCGTACCTATTACTTAACGATATTGCTTCAATGGTGTAGCACTCTCCAATATCCTACCATTTGTGACAGTATCTTCTGCAAGGCAAGAGCTTGGTCTATATTTAAACACGATACATACAACAACAACTTTGTTAAGCGTCGCAGGAAAATACACCGAAAGTGAGAGCACATGTCAAGGACGAATTAGTTCGCTGCGATGAAACCATGATCCCAATGTCAATATCCCGCATGAGAACCGTTTGAACGAGTTGCATGATGTATGGACTGATCATGAGTAACTCATACCTCGCTTCCTACTGAGTTCCGGCATATTTCCCAGGGAGTGATGGTCGTTTCTCCAATAAAGAGTGGTATGTATTTTCGGGCGATGATTTTAGCTCACATCTCAGCCTCAATATCTTCAGGTCCCATCGGTAAGAAAGCTATTCTTAGTGTCACGGATTTGCTATTATTTCAACAGTCAACAAAGTGTGCTATACTATACCATTAGCTCTCTTCGCTTCAGTCTTATTATCAGTTGGTTGTGGCCTTTTAGTACCTTCTCAACTAACACTCTTATTGGCAAGTGAATTGGATACCAGATCCTTTACGGCGCTGGTCGCGGTCTTGGAATTCAAATGGTGAGCTTGATATCACCCATCACTGTTATTACCTATCTAACAACATTATTTTTTCCCTAGTAGCCTATTCTTTCGGTTCGAAAAACTGTACCCCTCAAACAGATCACTATAAGAACGGCGCTTATTACATTCAGCCAATCGTTTGGAGCAGCCTCACTTCAATCTCGAGAAGACTATATACAGTAACAGCTTCAGAAATATTGTTCACGATTACGCGCTTTCGATCAACGCCACAAAGGTAATCGATGCCGGGGCTACTGTATTAGAAGATTTGTGTCCGGAGAAGATCTTGAGGGTGTATTAATTGGTTTCGCAAAGAGTATTGATCGTGTTTCCTATATGGGAGCAAGATTAAGAGTTGGCAGCTTCATTCTCGCATGCGAAATGGGGTGGTCAGGTTTGAGAAAGAAGAAGGGAATTTCAAAAGCTCAAAATCATTTCTTAATCTAGGAATGAGATTAAGACCAGTTTGAAGATAATAAGAACTTTCGCTGTTTGAAGATTTTTCCAGATGTGTTACCCGTCAACATGTGCCTTTTATTTGTGAGTCGTCGTATTTGATATCGACTGAACTTTGCAAGTCGAAGACTGTCTATTCCAAGTCAAAAAATCACGCATTCATCTCAAAAGGGGCTCATGGCTTCCCTGACAAGAGCACCATGCCGAACCCGTTCGAGAGAATAAGGAGAGCTTCCTAAGCCACGACAAATATTGAGACATTTTTCAATGTTGACCACGAAGAGCAGGACTATCGCTCTTTTGTGAGGATACACTAATCACACTAAGCTCAATCCCGACCATTGCAAATTCTGATCCACACCATCACCAAGAACCTGTAGATAAAAAATAGGAGGGTTCGAAAGATCAGAAAGACCCTCGACCTTAACATTATATATCCTTACCCATTTATCCTCACTTGAGATGCTGCTGAACCGGAATAGGCTTATTGACTTGACACATCTCCATCCTGTCCGCAAGGAGGTCATGACATAGCTGCAAGTCGATCTCGACATCTTGTAGCAGATAAGCGTAAATGGCGGTGTTGCATGAACCGTTCAAGATCGACAACATACTGGCCGGAATTGCAAGAGAGGTCATCGTACGCCATATAAGATTGGAAATGATCGGCGAATTGGTGAAAACGATTATCTAGCAATATTGACCCCTTCACTTTCTGCCAATTCTGAAATGGATATCAGAAAGACTTGCTAATTCATTTTGGTGTAATGGACCACGATGCACGGGTAGAAAGAGAAAGAAGTGAGAATCCGATAGGACAATGTAGGGCGGCTTACCTTATTGGTGGTTCAACCCCACCCAAAAATGATAAGCCGAGCACCTCATCTGCTATCACGACAGAGACACCCCCATGTTCAAAAATTAATCGCGATTGCTCACATTATCATCATGGCATTTCATTCCATAACAACCTTCAGGTTCATTTCAACGTCTTGTCGAGATGGCAAACTCTATCCCTTCCTCTAGCTCTGACGCTGCATATAGTTCCGACAATGATACCGAAGTTACTGATAGCAGTGCTACTACCTATGCTTATCTCGCCGATGACCCTGTACATTTCTCTTATCGGGATGGTGACCTTACATGGTCAGGAGCTGTAGGAATTGATGGCGGCATATCTGGTGGAAAAATCAAAGGAGAAGATGTGATCTGCGTTACTGAGAATGAGGGACCCAACGGTACTCTAGGCTATACAATCTTCAGTCTGCTTCCAACAGAAGGAGGAACTAAAAAACTCCCATTCGAGTTGAAGACAACATCTGCCACCAACCTTCCCCAAGAATGTCTCGAAAGTTATCTGATTAGGAGTTTGCCGACATATCTTCGCTCCGCAGAAACGCAAATATACATTTTGATCTCAACGTTGTCTGGGACAGGATTGGCGCCAGACTTTTACGACACTGTATTACACCAAGTTCTCGGCTCTATCGGATTGCCGGAAAGAAGCTACACCTTGATCAGAACAGATAATGCAGATTCCGTAAAGGAATTTGCAAGCTCAACATTGCTGGAGGGCGCAAATAAGGGTAAAAAGCAATCGATATTAATGTTAAGTGGTGATGGTGGGATGGTGGATACAATAAATGGATTGCTTGAGAGTGGACAAAAATTAAGGTGGGCTTCTCCGCACACCCTATCTGTGCTATTCACTACTAACATCTTATGCACAGGTCGTATGTAAAACCGACATTATCTCAACTTCCTCTTGGAACAGGAAATGCTCTCTTCCATTCTTTGCATCGACCTTCTCCGATCCCGTCAATATATATACAGGGTCTACGGACATTACTTCATGGTACCCCTTTACCGCTTCCAATATTTAGTGTGAAATTCTCTTCTGGGGCACGAACCATTACGAACGAAGGTCAAACAGAGACACCACTCACAAACAATATTGTCTACGGTGCAGTTGTCGCCAGTTATGGCCTCCATGCAACTCTAGTTGCCGACAGCGACACAGTCGAGTATAGAAAACATGGAGACCAGAGGTTTCACCTGGTAGCTGGTGATTTATTGTTTCCAAAAGATGGAGCTCTACCACACGCTTATAAAGCTTCTGTCACATTGACCAGATCTGATGGCACAGAAGAAGTCATACAAAGAAAAGAACACGGATATGTTCTCTCAGGACTTGTGTCCAACCTTGAGCGAACTTTTACAATATCTCCTGAAAGTAAACCCTTGGATGGCCAATTACGAGTCATACACTTCGGAGCTGCAACTGGCAAGCAAACAATGAAGGTTATGGAAGAGGCATACAAAGATGGAAATCATATTGGTATGCAATGGGATGAAGATGGCCAGAAAGGGGAGATTGGATACGAAAGTATCGAGAAGCTAAGGATAAATTTTGAGGAATCCGGAGATGGTTTCAAATGGAGACGATGTTGTGTAGACGGTTTAATTGTGGGTGTTGAAGAGGGAGGCTGGATGGAAGTTGAAAGGCTAAAAGGCGAAGGGACAGTGGATGTTGTGGTTGATTTGTGAAATCAACGAGGAGTTCAAATTAGAATATTATGTTGCTAGTGAAAATAGATCGCTTAGCGGATTAGACTATCAAGGGCGGTTATTTCTGGGGGCATTACGTGTTGTGATTGGACGTCACAATAGCTGATTGGCAGACTTTAAATTGAAACAGTTAGCCTGGAGTTTTGAGTATAGCATCTTACTATCTTGCATCCCACATTTCGTATGTCATCTCTTTCATCTCTTGTCATATATCTCTATCTCCGCAATTACTTCAGTTTCCCGAAAAGTCGAAACTCAAAAGCCTGTAGTAATCCATTATCCACATATCCCTGGTCAATCCTCAGTTTTTGACTTCAATAGTTCGGGTCAGGGTAGTAGTTGAATGTACAGTTAGTTGGAAACACATTAAGGCAAGTATTTTCGAGAAAAGATGTGTCTTATTTCTTCTTCGGGTGGTCTCGATATAATTCATGCGTAAATACCTGCAAGTCATTCTTCGTTTGTCGCTCATGCAAATCTATCTTTATCTTTACCCTCTTGATATATGTAGTTGTACTCATCAAAATCATTTTGGGCATGCATTGTGTGCATCATTATACACCACACAGCCATTGAAAAATCATGGACCCTCCCTTGCTCAGCGAATAGATTCGGAATCTGTTTTACAGAAGGAATTGCTGACAAGGTTTTCCTGATCCACAAGAATCTTGCTCGTTTTGTTGGCGGAAACTGCAATTATATTCAGACCTCGGAGTTGTAGTCCAAAGGCTGTCTTATTGATACCGGCGTTTAGAACACGATAGTCAATCAAATCTTGCTCAAACCAGCGCACCGATCTGATCCATCCAAAGAGCAATTCGCAGCCGATTGGCCAGGTGCGGCACTGATCATGAGATTCTGCCTTGATTGGAATAGATATCCTCGCGGCGAGAACTATGGTAACCTCGCTTTTCTCTCAAACACTGGCGGCTGTCTAGTTTTCTTCTTTTCTTTCACAAATCCTAAAGTGTTTACATACAAAAAATTGTACAGCGGAAAAGCAAAGTGACAAGCTTAATAAGTAAACATGGACATGGGAACATCAAGCATGGATATGGGAGGTGTGACAGCGACTGCAACCGGGACGGTGGCTGCAGCAAACACCGCTGCGGCCATGGATATGGGAGGCGGATGTCAAATTTCTGTAAGAGAACCATCAATTACTTTCTATTCTTTCCAGTATCATACGAATTATAGCTAATAACATTCATCTAGATGCTTTGGAACTGGTATACCATTGACTCATGTACGTCAAGTTCTCTTCTACCTGTTATACCTGTGGATAGATTACAAAACTATAAACCATCATCTGTTTCAGAATTATTGACAACTATGTAGGTTTTATCTCGAGTACATGGCATATTAACTCGAATGGAATGTTCGCTGGCTCTTGCATTGGCGTGCTACTACTCGTCATGTCACCAGAGTTCCTTCGTCGAGCGTCAAGGGACTACGATCGCTTTATCGTCCGTCAAGCACGGAGTCAACACCAGCACATCCAGTCTAACGTAGACATCAATCCCAAGATAGACGGATCCGGCCCTCAGTCAACTCAAACTGTCGTTACTTCACAAAAAATTACGCAAAGCTTTCGACCATGTCTCTTGCAACAAATAATCAGAGCACTCTTTCATATGATGCAGTTCGCAGTGGCATACTTCGTTATGTTGTTGGCTATGTATTTTAATGGATACATCATCATCTGTATCATAATTGGAGCTTTCCTATATGCTTTTGTGTTCAGTTGGGAGCCGATAAATTTGAGGGTAGCCATATGCGTAACTGGTTTGAAGAACGACCTAACAATTGAATAGATCTAATGATAATGAAGAGGCAACCTTCTGCTGTGGTTAGTCAAGTTATTGAAATGCTGAAATGGCCAACGTCAATCGGATCCGGTGGCACTGTTTAGAGGTGTGGGGGAACGAAGCTGAGAAGTGTCAGAAGTTAAACTCGAATGAGATTCTCAAATTCAATGTTCATTGTAGAATTTGGAATGCCAATAGAAACTATGATAGAAGAATCAATAAATAGCTGGCAACACATCATACCTAGGTCTACTCAGGCAAATCACTAATGACCTGTCGACATATACCAGGAGCAAAACTTTGGCCTAAGATTCATTAAAACTTCCCCTCCTTTGGGATATTAAAACTAGATCTGTTTCACAACTTCCAACATGGTTACTAGTAGAATTGCCATACTAATTTCCTAACAAAAAATGACCTTAAGAAGTGAGAGATCATTCAGTGATTAATATCGAGTACAAACTAGTCACAGATACCGAGCTTCGTAATTTATCCTCCATCATGCCCACGAGAAGTGTTCAGAATATAAATATATCCCACCAGAGCCTGGGTTCCTCATGATAATCAAGTTTTCTTTCGCAACAGCATTGCGGACATCATCTTGCATCATAAGCGGCCCACATACGAAGACGCCTATTGTCTGTCTCGTTGTCCTCGCTGCGGCGGCTTCTTCTCGGATGATCAAAGGTAAATCTGGGCGGCCGCGCACTTCATCTTTCGGTTCATCGCTTGTGTCGGAGTGTCTAACAGCTCCTGTATGCTTATCGATGGTGTCTTTTTCTGTCGATGAAATACTGGACCTTTCGAGTTCTGGAGCAGATTTGGTTGGAGGTTGCATCATATGCTCAGCTTCGCCAGTCAGATGTACCTCGACACTTATGTCTATCCCTAGCGACTGGTAATCCGATAGCATATTGTTAAAGGATGTATGGAACCATATGCGGGTCGCTATGTCTCGTGTTGATAGTATGACCCGCAATGATCGAGGGCTGTGAGGGTCTCGCTTACGTGATGGCTTGTCGGAGGTCTGTCTATTCTCTTTTGTTTCGTCGACCAGAGGTTCAGAAACCCCCTTTAAAGAGTGAAATCGCAGGAATTGCTCGACAAAAGGTAGCATCCATCCAGCTCCTGAGTCACCAGCAATCACAACAAGACGATCGCTGCTAAAGTACTTCTGGTTGTCTATACCACCATAAGGACCATCGACCAACACAGGCACCTGTATGCCTGAGCGCTTTATTGCATGATTGTACAGCCTTGCTGTAAAGCCTCCTTGATGGAGGATATAGAAAGTAATCTCGGACGGTTTATCAAGTGATGTAGATGGTAGCGAGCAGATGGTAAACGGATGAGAGCTTAAAGCATGGATACCGAAGCTGCGGAACCGCAAGAAACAATGTTGTCCCGGTTGCCATTTGAAGTTGGCTGGTATTGTAATACGTGTAAATCCATTATCTTCAATGAAGATATCTGCTTTCTGATGTGTACCGTACTCAAACAAGGTCCTAAGCCATGGGTACGTCCAACAAGGTACGTACACTGCTGCTGTTGCGACAAAATAGTCCCTATCAGTTTGTTAGAAACCCTTGGGAATAAAACTTGCTTTACGGAGCATACCATGATGTTAGTGTACCGCTGCAGTGCCAGAAAAAGATCACCATGAACACTACAGCCGATAAGAAATGTGTTGCTTTGAAAAACTCATAACCAAGATTTCTAGTGAGTGATTAATCGTCTGTGGAATGTTCTTATATCAAGGTCGCTTACCGAGTGGGACCACAGGATGCAAATGTGAGCCACGCCTGAAATACAAGCGCAGCAATGCCAGTCCAATAATCGAAGATATTACTCACAGTAAACTGATTGACGATATCGCCATTGTGAATATGCCAAACGATAAATGGAAATGTGTGCATCAATGCCAGGATGAAGAAAGCATATGCAATCCACCGGTGAAAGACCTGGAGCTTCTCATATGGTACTCCGGTCACCATTGTTATCCAATTCGTCTTGGTTGTAGTCGCACTACGTATAATTAGTCTGGTTCCGTATCGTTGAATAGATGAGCGTACAAGACGAAGGGCATCCAAGCCAACGCCAGCCAGCCAGACCTGGTACCCAATGGCGGCGAGTTGCCCCAAACGGTGTCCGTACCCGGCCAATAGTATGGGGATGGTATCAAGTCCATGCCTTCAAAATAGGTCAGTCCATGTGTCTTTTCACCAGTTGCAAATAAGCATCACACTTACAGAGAAAATATATGGTCCCTATAGCTCCTAACAATAGCACCCCCACAGGCGCAGAGTTCCACCTTAAACCTTCAATGCGGAAACCTCGGTATGACAAATATCGAATTAATGCAACGCCCCTTCGCCATGTTAAAGGCTCAGGCTTGTAGGACAAAGCAAGCACTTGTGTCAAGACGTAACCGACTATAAAAATGCCGATAATGCACATAAAGAGTGCTACTGTCGGCAGCGCGAATGTCCAGTCTGCTACATACCTGACGCATTTGTCAATCTAACTTCGTCGTGCTGAATAGTATCTTGTAGAAGGTATAGGGCTCACCAATTGCGCCATGGTTCTTTGTAATACTTGCACTGGTCGGAATCGAAGCCTTCGCAATCGAAGGCCCGGCCAGACTCGAACATAACAGGTTGATATATCCATGCAGCCATTTTGTTTTAGTTTTCTTTGCGACAATGTTAAAACTGTCTTGGTGGTTCGTCGTCCTGACCTGAAATACTATGAAGTTATTCACAACGGTTTTGAATCATGAATGGCAAAGCTTATAAATTCATGGAATATGATTGTCAAGTAGCATCAGAAACTTTCAAGCTTCCGAACCCACTAAGTTAGGAGAATAACGACTCGTCCCACGTAGATTTAGCGAAGGCAACAATTAGTTAGTCGAGTTTTTTAGCGCGCGTGATATCTTACTCAAACTCGCGCAAATCGATCAAATCCCCATTTCAAGACAAGTTCCGTAGACACTCACCAATAAAAAGAGAGATATTAGGGAATTTGAGCAGGTTTTCTTCCGAATTAGGAAGATTTATCAATGAGCTACGACAAGGATAACTGGGTAAACGGTATTAAGTCGGAATTGGACACCTTACGACGGATGATAATAAGAATCTCGAAGTAGTAGAAAACAAGCATCTATTAAACACTTTGCAAATTCCAATATTTCGCAAACTCAACCAACTATGGATATGTCAATGGCCAGCTCAACAGGCTCAATGGCCATGTCGATGTCACCAACCAGCACAATGTCAGACATTTCGATGGCCAGCTCAACCAGTTCTTCGATGCCAATGTCGTCCGAAACAATGATGAATATGGACTCTATGGCAATGACATTCTTCATCTCCTCAAGCGCACCTCTTTACTCAATGCATTGGACACCGGGCACCATCGGCCAGTACGCAGGCACATGCATCTTCTTGATCGTATTTGCGGCAATCTTTCGAGCACTGTTGGCTGTCCGAGTCCATTTCTATCAGCTGTTGGCTGCCGCCGATACCCGCCGCAGCGGTGGTATAGCCTATGAGCTGCACCGGGAGGAGAAGTCGATTCGGCGTCAATGGCGGGCAAGAGAGGCAACTTTGTTAGGATTGATTGACGTCGTGCTTGCGGGCGTGGGATATCTACTGTATGTAGTATCACTCTCCGAAATACGCTAGTAACAGATATGCTGACACTATTTAAGAATGATTGCGGCAATGACAATGAATGTCGGATATTTCCTGAGTGTGTTGGCTGGAGTTTTCGTCGGGAGTGTATTGTTTGGTCGCTACCTTGCCGACTCATCGGCGCATTGATAGGGTGTCTCCAGGCTTAAGATTACAATAGGCTTTCTGCAACGGTGTCGGGTCTGACGATACCGTCTCAGTACAGTGATGCCATGCGCAAAAGATGGCACCCATGAGATGACCAAAGGCTTGATCATGGCTACCTGCGAAATACTTCAAGCATTAGGGTTTAGCACTACTAATCCTCTCACTATGAATTCCTGTCCTTCCACACTTCCCACTTAGGAATTCGACAAATACTGCTCTATGGCTCGAGAGGACTGCAATCATATACAGAGAGTACAAATTTGCTTCGAGAATGATAGGAGAAGAGTAGATATCATGAGTAATGAATTGATTCATTTATCTAACTAGATCTCTACCATGTAAAACGGTTGAGATTCCCCTTTTCATCAAATATTGTATTCATTGCATTGCATAGCATAGAGTAGCGCCCTCAAGTTTCAACTCGCTCAAATAGAGAAACTCACTCCCAGCTCAGCCCAAAACATACTCACAAACTTGCAAGCACAATCACATTCGTGATAGCTTATTCATCGCACTCATGAATTGCTAATTCGCAAGGGTGATAATTTGCCCGCCTTCCCAAGTCTCTCCGGCCTCCAATTTTTGCCATCCACTAACAGATCCAGCCTCGACACAGATCATGGTTCTCCATCCATCTTTTGGAGCAAAATCGCCGATATCCTTGGCATCGATCCAAGGGTTCCAAACAACAACTTGGTTCATGTTATCTCTCGCGACTGTGTATTTCTTTTTTCCTCCCTCGGAAACAATTATTTCGGTGGACGGACCGCCGACAGGAGTGTAGACACGATCGGTTTTGGCGGAGATGGTAAGGGGATCGGTGGGAGCGGTGTTTGTGGAAATTGGTTCGGTGAGTTTGTCGACATATGTAGCATTCTCGAGACCTGTGATGGAAATTTGGGAGATATCCTATTGTTGATCGCACATTAGCATATGACGTCGTTTGCGGAGAGATTAGTGTAAATAAACATACCTGGATCTTCAAATAGGTGTGCATCAAGATCTGGAACTCCCAAGCTGTGGTACCCTCATTTCTAACCACCATACTCGTTCCAAGACCTTCTCTACTAAGTGTAACACTGTAAATCAAACCAAACTCGCCACCCCACAACTTCCTCGTCTCCTCTGGTACATTACTAGCACTCAAACCGAAGTCCAACTTTACACTGCTATCACCACCCTCTTGTCCCTTAACAGTACTGCTCTCACTAGTACTCTTTCCTAAAAACTCCCATCTACAATTGCGCGCAAAACCATGTTGAGGTAAAGTATCGACACCCTTCGCTTTACCTTCCTCGCCCTCTACTTTTCCGAACACCGGGAATACTAGAGGGATGCCACCACGCACAGCTTTTGTACCATCGAGCACCGCTTTTTCGCTAAGCCAGAGTTTTTCGGTTCCGGCAGCATCTTTCCAGCTTATGATTGTGGCGCCGTAAAGAAGGATTTCGACTGATTCTCCGGTGGGGAGAACGGCGGAGACGCGGGAATTGGAATGAGTGGTATTTATTTGAGCATGAGGTGCGAGACCTGGAGTAGCAGAGAGAGCAGATGGCTTCTTGGGTCGGTCCATTGTTGAGATTGTTGCGTGGATGATTGAGTTGGGAATTGTTAGATCAAATGAGGGGTAAATTGATCGATGAAAGAAGCTGGGTATGGATGAGATCTTATCAACAAGGTGGGATATTTCGATGTATTTATACTTTTGTGTGTGTAACTGCAGGCGAAATGAAACAAACGTAGAGTGCAGTTGTACCAGCTTTGTATAATAGGCTGAAAGAAGAGTATCTTATGAAGTTATTCAGGTGCGGTGTAAAGTGTTAGAGTGAGGGACGAGTCTTGGAGGTACCAATTGACGGGAGTTACCTAAGACAATCTAGTACATCACACCGAAATGTGGGATGTAAGCGAGAAACCTGAAACAAGAAAGAGTGACCAGGGTATCCAAGATGATGGAGCTGGAATTAGATTAGTGGCGAATGGAAATCAGACTAAAAGTGGGGCTGATCAACAACAAGGACTAGATCAGGCTAAATGACGATTGGTCTGGAATTTATGTATGGGAATGGACCAGAGGGCATTTGAGGGCAAAGAATTCGGAGAGATACTTCTCTGTGTACGGGTAGGTAAATATCATTAGTTTCATGTCTAATGACAAGGGCTAAATAGATCAAATGCAGTAATACGTAGAGGGCAAAGATAAAGGGCGAATCTATATCAAACTGGGACTACAAATACATCATTTCCTTACCGATTATTTGATGACTACAAGGTACCATGGGCAAATCATATATGTTCTTGTTTACGATCTAATTCATGGATAGTTTGAGACTCGGGAGGGATGATGAACTAAAAAGTGTTGATATGTGCAACATAATTGGCATTATTTCTGGTATCTAAGCTACAAATTATCCACCAAAACTCCTCCATGCAATCATGTCATTTATGTCTTCATGTGACATTTGTTAGCCAGCCACAAGCCAAAGCAAAACGCCATCTCAATACAAATGTCCTCAATCATCAGCCGATTGTCTTCCTCGCCTGATTGCTCCATACAATTGGACTTTTGCATCCATAAATATATCTTCTACTTCATTTCCTTCCTCTCGATTCAGAGTAGCATCGCCAAGATCCCTAACTAAGCTCAGCAGCCTCTGCTTTATAGTCTGATATGTGGGAGCGGCTGTGGCAGGCTCTGCTGTTTCCTCCTGTTGATCATCGTTGGCCTTCTGTGATCCGAACTCCATCTCCTCAGCTATTTGCGATTGTAGTAAAGTTTCCTCCACAAAATCTAGCTCCGGTTCATCGACTTGTTCAAGTGCTGGACTTGTTTGTTCAACATGTTCTGAATCACCGCGAGTGATATCGTCAACAGCTTCAGTGCTGGAAACTGGCTTAGTGGGGCGGTCGTTGGCGATAACCGGCGAAGCGGTCTCAGTGATGTCTGGGGCAGAACTGAATTCTCTCGATGCACTCATGCTTGAATTGTTCTCAGGAATACTCTTAGCTCTTGACGATCGTGTATTCCTCCGAGTGGCTCGTTCAAATCGTTGAGATTGAGCAGATTGGGCTTCAGAAATACTTTGTGTTGCAACAGGCTCTGGTGTCTTCGCGGGACGACCCTTTCTCTTCTTTATTGGTGGCACTGATAAAGCTGTACAATCAATTAGTATTCTTTCATTTTACATAAAGAGAATGTTACACATACCATTTTGAGATGCCTCTTGACTGCCAAGCACCGCACTGCCAACTTCAAGGGTCTCGTCGAATTTTCGCTTCTTCGCTGGAGTATCACCATCACCATCGCCTCCAGTTTCATCCTTAACCTTGACCTTGTTTGGCGTATTCTTCTTATTGAATGTCTTTGGACTCTTACTCGTATTGGTTGACCGCACCTGCTGCTGCCCTGTGTGAGGTGCTGCACTAATAATAGAGCTGGAGTCAGAGTCATCAGCCACGGATCCATGTAACGTGTTCTCTTTTTCATTCCTGTTCAGAAGCTGTGGTGCTGGAGTCTCAGGAATGACGGATTGAATAGCCGATGATTGAGACACAGGGCGTATTGGAGACCGACGGTTTGGGCTCGGAATTTTGCGAATGGGCTCGGCATGAACAGAGACGGTGGCTAATTTTGCAGATGCGTGAGTTTGACGAAGAACTCCACCTTGATTCTCAGCTAACGCCCGATCCACAGATTTTGCGAGTTTGATAAAGCTAGATTCGTCAATATCGCTCAGAGGAGAAGAACTGTTGTTAAGCATAGTGTTTGTCATCGACAACTCTTGTATCCTGGGTGGCAGTCCTCGTGGAGACGATGTAGCATCTTCGAAAGTCTCCTCATCGCTTGTGAGTCTGTCCGAATGTATCACACTTGACTCAGTATCAAGATCATAACCTTTGGAGCTGTTTGGTGCTGGCAGCATCGCTGCTGCACCACGTCGGCTTCGTCTTGGGGTAGATGGTAGGATTGCCCTATCGTTTTTAACTGGATCCATAAAGGTCTCAGCAACTTGGACACTCCAAGCTTTGCTAGTGCTATGGTCAGCAAATATTTGCTGAAGCTCTTCATCCCTAGCCCGCTCTTCGCTACTAGTAAGTTCAACGGTTGCGTCCATGTCTTCATCCGGATCTGATACTCTAGGCGAACTTCTGTATGTAGACATGGTTTGGCCCAAATCAAAATCATATGGATCAACTTGTGTAGGAGCATTTAATGAGAGATTGCTGGTTGCATTGTTGTTAATATCATCCGGAAAGTTATTAGGAAACGAGGTGACATTGAATTCGTCGGAAGAAGTGGGGAGCGTCGAAGCACTTTGATACATTGATAAATATGGCGGTAAATTTGACTGCCCAAAGTCATTCTGGCCTTTGGTTGCAGCGTCCCGCTGCACATTATTTCTTGTATTAGCTTCGGGTGGGGAGGACGTGATTGCCATATCACTATCTCTAGGTAATTGTATCTGACGCTTTTGTGAACCAACCGTTACAGCTGGCGAGGAAGAACAAGAGCGAGATACATCTTTTGACAAAAGTACATGACGTGCTGGAGTGGGCGATGATGTTAGGAACATATCCTGGTTTTCGACAATTTTAGTATCGGGAGTGCTCTGCCTTTCACTATTGGCTGGTGTTTCTAAGATTAATTTTGAAGCTGAGTGACGGGAAGGTAGTTCAGGGTCATTATCGGCATGCTTGGGAGTTAGCTTTGAGCTCGGGTGAGGGCTAGATCTGATATCTGAGAACATGGCTGCTTCTTCAGCTTGTCTTTCTCGGACCTCTTTCTGCCGTTCGGTCAAAAGTTGTGAGTCATACGTTGTTTCCGAAAAGGGGGAGGAGCCAGCAATCGCTTCGAATTGAATTTGAGAGTCGTCATGTCGTAACTTAGCAACGAAACCCTTCTTCCTTGACTTCCTCTTCCCAGGTTCCGGTGTTGTCTCACGAGACCTCTTTCGAGATGCCGCCTTACTGACTTCAATGATGACTCGTGGAGATGAATCTATCGATTTTTGCTGGTGTGCTTGAATCACACTGGACGAAGGAGCTTTGTTCGAAAATTTTGGTAAATTGGCTTCATTAAAGATGTGGGTGTCTGTCTGCGTATCAAGAATATCAAGAGGTTGCCTATGATTGCTTGATATTTGGTTTTCGGAGCTTTCGGATAATGATGCAAGGGAGAGGTCCGTTATCGGGAGGAGTCTAGACAAAACTTCTTTGATCATGGGGGGATACTGCAAGTCACCCTTGAAAGGACCAAATGCATCTTTCCACATTTCTATGGATGAGTTTGCAATATACACACGCTTGCTTCCTAAGCCAGCGCACAATAATGGTTCAAGATTGTTCAACAATTTTGACAGATCAGTAGAACTCAACAATGAGCAGATCTTATTCCAGAGAGAATTAACCTACATAATTAGCATTGCTATTTGATTGATCGGGAGACACCAACTTACGGATCGGGATAAATCACTTCCACCATGCAGTTTTGCCTCTTCGTCGCTTATCCAGCAAATAATCCCATTTTGAAGTTGAGTCAAAATTTCGCCAAACAAAACTTTTGGACATCGTACTAAAAGCGCTTCAACCTCACTAAGAAGATCACATATGGTGATATGATCATTGGATGAAAGCTCCGTATATGAACATCTTAAGCACAGAGAAATATATTGGTATAGTTGGGAATACGGATCGAAGATGTGAATTTTTGGACCAGCAGTTGCACTTCCCCAAAGACGCCTCCGAGCTGCATCCAAGGCTTGTCGGTCTTTCGGATATGATGCTTCTTTGACTAGGATTTGGCAGTATACTACTTTATTACCACAATAATCGTCGTCCGATCGCCAATTTGAGACCAAAGTCTTGGCTATTGGCTCAATAACAACGATGGCTCTGCCTCCGTGCCCCGAGTCAGTGGTCGCAGACGTTACCAAGGCTTGAAAAAGATCTTCCCATCCTTTCAAAGGCTCCTTTGGTGATAGGTCAATTCCGACGTCGAGAATTCTTGCAACACTGCGATATTCGGCGCCAAGGGGACGGGAATCATGAATGGTGCTGGTCACGACAACGTCGTCTCGAAAATTTATTGCTGCTGTAGCAAGTTTTGCAAGAATTGACCAAAGAGCTCCGCACGACTCATTATTATCCGTAGGAAGAATTTCTAGAAGGTCCTTGACCAAATCCATTTTACCCTTACTCGAACGTCGGGTTTCGAAAAAAGGCATAAGTATGGCTTCGGCCATTTCTGGGAATTTTAAATCATGCTTAAAGCCGAGAGGAGGGCTAGAGATTAGAAGGAATAGATGATGAAGTGGTGATCTAATATCGCCTTTTGTTTTTCCGGGTCGATGTGAAGGGGTCGCAACGACAATGAAATCATCTTGTTGCCCCATGGATAGAAGCCTTTCGGTAAATGGTAATACCCCTAAACCGCTTATAGCAGTAGTTACAATCACTTGAAAGCTAGCTAAAAAATTTGCTTCGTTTTTGCGATGAGATGTCAATGTATGCAAGCCATCTGGTCCTTTTTGCCAAATTTTGTACAATGTGCTGAAAAGAAAAGCAAGGCATGACATGGTATCATTCGAGGTTTTGACCTCTTTTGCCGCTGCGGATGAGATTGAGAAAATGTAAGTTTCCCAAAGAAGTGATATTCTGCTTTTGGGGAGAGCAAGCTCCCAAAAAAGCAGCTCCATAAGTGGACTCAGAACAGAGAAGACTCGAGATGCGCTTTTACGTAGCCATCGCGGATCAAGTCCTGGAAGCTCTCGAGGTATGACAGCATTATCATTCAGAGCCCTGGTTGGTATCCACGGTCGTTGGGTATGTGCGTTGAACAAACCACAAAGGATATTGCACGCGTCACCCAGGTCTTGCTTAGCCAATGCGGGATTTTCCACGAAGTCAGTGGGAATGAGTTTGTCTCGAACGATCTGAATTATATATGTATCCCAAAATGTATCAAGCTGGGCTTGGGTTGTATTTGGCTTCACCGAGTAATAAAATAAATTGCATATACTGCTCAGAGTTGACTTGCGATGCAGATTGTCGGAGTTTGAGATTTTACGAACATCTTTTCTTGGAAGTTGTAAGATCAAGGGTTGGCTAAGTGTGTTAATCATACTAAACGAGACCTTTTCCTCGAGAGTTATCACAAAAATCATGCGATTCCATGCCAGATTTGCCGCTAATTTTGTGTTTTGGTCACTGGAATTGAAGCAGACTTTGATTACGTCAAGCCATGTCTTGATAAAGGCCCAGTGCTCTAGCTGTTTAGGTCGAGCACGGAGAAATAATATGACGGCCGCCCAGATACGTGGTGTGGAGCTTGAAGGTTTCTTTGCCATAATTCGCAGTCTATCGGCAAAAAATTCAACATACTTGACATCCTTTCCATCCGACCCCTTGAAGATCTCTGTGACTTTTGAGGATATTTTGCTCTCCGTCCCGAGTTCAAGGCCAGCCTCTTCACCAAACGCGATAGCAGCAGTCTGTATATTTGAATAGCTGTTGAGCATATCGCTGAAAAGATCCCCAAGCCAGTCTGAATTGGAAATCATATGAGCTCTGGATTGCCTAAGAAAAGTTCGGTAGATGTTGATGCGCTGTTCTACGATGCTTTTGCCTCGCACATAATTCTCGATGTTGTGAATCGCAGATATCAGTTTTGTAACCCTATCAGCTGTCATGATCCTTGCTGAGAACTTTTGCTGTGCAATTATAAACATCAGATGTCTGACAATCTCTTTTGACATTCCAGGATTCTCAAAAGTCTTCAAGGCGTAGTCCACAATATAGCCATTGAAATCGGGAGTCAACATATCTGCGATTGACTTCTTATAGAGAAAGCTAGACATAAGTACTAAAGCCTCTTTCGCAAGTTGAGTATCAAGAGCTCCAGTTTCAAGCTTGGCATTTAGGTCCCGTTTCATGAATTGAAGTATCAAATCCATCTTGTCCGATAAAGCCTTTCGGTCCGGAACATTGTCGCAAGCCTTTAAGGCGCTCGATAAGGTCGTGTATGCATCTAGCTTCGATCCCCTGTCTTTCCCAGCTAATTGTTTCGATATTGATTCCAACATTCTAGCATCGAGTATCAGAGGTTTTGAGGTTAATGTCGTGTCGTCACCTTCGGAAGGCACAATATTTTGTATAGGGTCAGGAACATGGTGTGTCTTCAGTATTGATTTCGTCGCTTTTCGCTCCGCTGATGGTGTCAAAGGCGATAGAGCTTGTGCAGATAGTGTCTTTCGATCGGTGATAATTCTAGGAGGATCTTTGTAATCGTACTTTTCAGACCAGCCTACTTTCTTCCTGGTCGTCGATGGTGTGGTGATGAGATCCGCAGATGTGTCTGGGGTATTGATTTTAGGCTTTCGAGGTGATTTATCTTTTGAATTCAAGAAAAATCGGAACCAAGGATGTCGAGGTTCACTGGATTCAGGCTCAGTAGGAGTTGAAGGTCTTGGCTCAGGATTAATTGATTTTGCAGTAGTTGGAGATGGCGGTACCATGGCTGCAAGATCGCAGCTATCGTGAAGATGAAATAGCAGCTGTACCGAAACCCATCTTCTATTCGTTAAGAAAATACTCGAACACCGGAAAGGTTTTTTGGTAATTTGTAATTTGTCCTGCAGATACTCGCGTGGTTGGAGAATATGACTTGCCAGTGAAAGTTAATTAGGCAGAAAACGCGACAAACTCCCAGCGCGCGTCAAAAACCACTTTAAGTATTCACCGCTTTTGACGAGAGAAATGGGTGGAGTAGCCAAGTACGGGGCTCGTACTAGCCTTCCCATGATTACCTATGTACTTGAATGTCTCAAAGTCTTTACTTTCCATCGGATGTTGAATATTTTAATTCAGATTGAAGAGTATTGGCCACCCAATTTTGAATGAATTTGGAAAGCTGCTAGTGGAACAGATAAGGTATGAAGTCGAAGTGTTTGCGTACACATTTATATTCACGTCGCGTAACCTTTGAAAGAGTGAAAGTAAACAAACGGTCAATTATCTCACACAAAATCGGTTAGACAATGCCACGATCAAAAAAACCTTTGGCTGAAGCAACACCCAATGCATCAATTCCTTCTGAAGACCGAAATTCTAAGTTGCCAATCATGGGAGTAAGTCATACACGCAGGCAAGCTGAATTCTTGTTCATTCTAACAGTAAACAAAAAAACAAAACCAAAGGTGCTAATACTGTGATCGATATCAAAAAGTATGATTATTTGATAGACATGGAATTGGAGCATTGTCGTCTAAGTCATGAGCTGTATAAAGAATGGATGTTACTAGGTGTGCCTGAAATGGGTGTTGATGCATTTTTTATGTATTCGGATCGAACCAAAGCACCGGATTTTGCCCTTCTGCGCCGAGAGGTACAAGACTTTCTTAAATTTGCAATTGAACAGCAGAGGGAGCCTCCTAAAAAAGATTCCAATGTATCGAGAAAGATACAGAAAGATGTTCCTGGAAACAAAAGACCTGCTGTGGTTAAAGTAGGAGGTTCATCGCAAAGCTCCGACAAACTACCAATCAGTAAGAATGTCGAGACTCGGGATAATTGCAGCATCGATAACGGTGATTTGGATGAAGAAAATGTGTCAAAATCGAGTTCTCAAGCTGCAGGTAAAAGTTCCAATAGAAGAGCTGCCGGTAGTCGGCGCAATCGGGCTAAGGATAATGAGAATGCTGTGATCGAACCCGAGAACACCTCAACAATTGTGTCCACCTCTAAATCCAACTCAAAACCAGTATGCATCTTAGTCTCATCAACCATCCCCTCGTTTATTAACATTACATAGACAACTAAATCCGTCCTTACGGACCAAGAAACAAAGCGTTGCCGTGAAAAAGCTCAGAAGCATTCTAATGGCAGACGAAAAGGGATTTGGGAAGGAAGAAAATAAATACACTCCTTCAGCAGTCCAGTTCGAGTTACAAATCTACCGCAATGGCTTCGTTGGATTTCGCTACAAAATTTGGGACTTAATCGGCGTCTCGCAAAAAGATTTTGATGAGTTCATGGTTTCTGCCTTTGGTATGTCCAAAGAGGAGGGAAGTCAGAATGAAGTTTGTCGAAGAAGTTGGGACTTGCTTCGGGAATTGGAAAAGGAAAGAAGAGATGAGACTAGCTCGAATGGAAAAACTAAGCAGACAAGTTCATCAGGAACTAAAAGGGCCCCAGGTGGAGAAGTCGAGGGCTTACCAAAAAAGAAGAAAAGAAATATTCTGAATGAGAAAATAATGGAAGATATTGCAATCATTGCGCTGGACGATGACGAGGATGAGGAGTATGGTGCGATTGAGGTATACGATACTTGCGACTCACTCCGAGAAAAAATCAGAGAGTATTTGGATCAAACAAGTGTTAGTCAAGCCGCATTTTGCCGCGCACTATCCAAATCACTCGGCGACCAAAAAGTAACGCCCGCACAGCTCAGATCCTTCATGTCAAAAAACGGGCCAAAATCTGGAAACACATCTCTGGCATTTTATGCAGGCTATTGCTTCATGGAAAAGGTTAGACTGTTCGAAAAGAAAGAAAAAAGTGAGTTTAGGTTGGAGATGGAGGATATTTGGGATGGAACTCAACCAATTACTTGCGGGAATCCTGGATTTGATATTTGGACACCAGAAAATCAGTGCTACGTTGTGTCTGCGACTTCAACATTGGGGATTGATGATTATGGTGTTGAGCATTACTTTAAGTGACTTTTGACAGTCATCTTTGATTGATTTCTTATGCGGCATTTTTTGGTCACTTCCTTGTGTGGTATTCTGAGAGTGAGGGCTTGGGGCGCATAGTAGGAGATGAGATAGCGTATGGGATGTTGGTGTCATTCAAATGACTTGTATTACGAATTCGAAAGTATATACAATATTAGAATTTCAAATAAAACTTGTTTCTTATATGGATACTGTATATCATATAACTATAAAGGCTATCAATAAATATTAGGGTTTTTGATAGATCAAAATTGCAATGTCACAATTGAACCAATCCACACTATGTCATGTCATTGCATCCCTCCAAAATTCAAATCATACCATCTCACCAGATCGAATCTCATAGCCTCCCCTTCCCCAACCCGCTAAAAAAAAAAAAAATCAATCTCCCCTGACCCTCCCCTCCCCAAAATCAACTCATAGCAAACCCCCACCTCCCATCGACCCCCCTCTCATACCTCACCAAAACCCTCCTCTTCGCCTCCCTAAACGCCCTATTATCCACTCCCCCACTCACCCCAAAAAGCGCATCCGCAATCGGTCTCAACAGCAAACTCATTCCTATATACGCATCATCCCCCACCTGCACCGAATTACTCCACACCGCCACCACAAAACACATCACAAACTCCACCAGCGGGATGAGAAACACAGTCAGCAGGAAAAAGTACGTATGGTTTATTCCGAGCGCGAAGCCCGTGTGCGGCTCGTGTCCGAAGTAGGAGGAAGAGGGATTGAAGGCTGCGGCCACGGAGAGGGAGGTTAATCCGAAAGCGGAGATTTGAGTTCCGATGAGAGAGGAATTGCCGTGCATGGGGGTGCCCCAGATGGTTTTCTGCGGGTAGGAGGAGGTTTGTTGGTAGTTGATATTGTAGGTGTATCCGGTGTTTGCGATGGCGCCGGCGGAGATCCACGACATGTCGTCGCTGATGTAGGAGATGTTTTTCGAGTCGTTGAGGGTTTTGGAGAGGGTGATGTTGCAGCTGTAGTACCATTGCGTGTTGATGTCGCTGGTTTCGAGCGCTTGGATGATGGAACAGCGGGGATTGTCCGAACAGAGATTATCGGCGTCGGTGAAGAAGGTAATGGCGTTGGGGGCCCTGGAACTTAAGTAGATGGGGTTGATGTCCGGGTTGCTGGTGTTGAAATAGCCGGTTGTGTCGTTGATGTGCGTGACTTTGTAGGAGGAACACGAGTAATTCATCTCTAGAGTTCGGTTGGTGTAGACGCTTAATGAACCGGTTTTTTGGGTGGATGCAGAAGAGGAGGATTCGGTGAATACGAAGACCATTTTGTTGTTTGGCTGGTCTTGCCATATGCTGTAGTTGCTGGTTAGTCCTTGGTAGATATCTCCTTGGGCTGGAAGGTCTTCAATCGAGCTCCCGATCCCGAGATTCCAAGCTAAACCCCCATAAGCGTGAGCTGTGTATTCTTCATCTTCAATTTGAGGGTTGGTGGTATTGGAGAAATGTTTCATATTTGGAATTGTGACATTGCCGGGTGTGAATAGATAACTTTCTGTGCTGGTATCGAAACCATATGTTAGACTAATAGCTGCAATAGCTGCTTGTACAAACTATTGCTCATTAGTCCACTTCTTCTTCTATGGGAAATATCATAACCTACGATATTAAATATCAACCACGAAATAGCCATACCGAAAACCATCGGTCTCTTCGAAACAAACGCCAATTTTCCAAGATCCATCAAACTATCCGCATGTAAAGTGAGATCAAGCTAACATCCCATTAGCAATTGCTCAAACATCAGAAATGCAGAATTTCCACCTACTTCATAAAGATTTCTCTTCCTAGCATGTAAAATTGCCCAACGCGCATTCAACGCCATATCTTTCAACGAACTAGCAATATTGATACCCAGAGCAATACTAATGCCCGTGGTAATCGCATTAAAAATTCTCTTCGAAGTTTCCGTCACCGTACCCTTCATATTCCAGAACCTCAACGCCAATATATACGCAATACACAAAACAAGCGTAATTAACCATCGTGCCAAACTTTTTAACAAGATATGCCAAAACTGTTTTCCGGTCTTGGATTTATAAGGAGCGGTGGTAAAAGATTGTTCGGGTTTATGAAATTGACTTTCGAGATGTGAATAATTTTGCTCGTGAGGGAGTAGGGTTGCGGCGCTGTTGGAGTGGGAAAGATTATTACTAGAGGTTTGGGTGGGTGGAGAGGGTCGTATTGTGCTGGTAGGTATGGGACTGGTCATTTCGATTTGGGGAGAGGTATTTATGGGATCGTAAGTATGTGACATTTTGTCTGTTTGGATACCCACGACAGGTGGTAAATTTCTCTCTCAATACAATACTTCGAACTTAGGAACTTGAGAACTTTAATATCAAAACAGAATTTTCAACAACATACAACGGATCCCCAATAATGGGATTTAAAGAACATATCAATCAAGTTGGTAATCCATGTCGCAGCCCTGGGATTATAAGGTCAAGTATTCTACCCATAGATAAGACGAAAGAATGCGGCTCCAAAATAGATCCTTCGCTGCACAATGATATTTTAAGATCTGACATTTGATTTGATTGGTCTATTAACGATGCTTCGAAGGATTCTGCAGGGATTTTGGTCTCCAGCTGAATAATTTGGTACGACCTTATATGCACGCCGAGCGTGCCCAGAGGCGGCCGCCCGTCCGCATCTTATGGTACCATGCTGCTTGCTGACAAGTTTTGTTGCCTTTTCGAAGAATGGGATGTTGATGTATTGAATATCGATCTAGTTCATTCGAGCGGTGTTGCGTTTGTAAATTGGAAAAACATCGAGATCTCTACATCGTGGTAAAAGTGGTGGTCTTGCGGCACAGCTTGCTGACCACAGTAGTTTACCATGTTTCATGTGCGTGGTGGATAAGCTATCCTTGTTTATGACTTTATCCGGACCCCATATGATAGAGGATATTAGGGGGCCGGAATCCCTTTCACTTATCAGAGATCTGCTGTCCCTACAAGGAATTAAATCTTGTGACTAGATTTTTCACGTACTGGCCAAGACAAAACGGACAAGAGATGGATGTATGGTTTGATTGATCTGGGGAAGCATTGAATACTCATGCGGCTTCGAGTAGAGAGTGTGTGACTCCGCTGTTAAGAAAACCAGCCTTTAGTTATTTTGTAGTTTACTATCTTGTGATATGTGCATCTACCTTCAGAGGTGAATGCTTGCCGGCAGCACAAGTACCTATCGATTACATCTCAAGAAAAAAAATGCTACCAACCACCTGGTAGTCGTCCTCATTCCAGACAAAATTCAAAACTACAAAAGAGATACAAACGCTAAACTCTCCAAGGCACCAGACATCGGTTCGCACGTTTATTTAACGTTGAGCTGGATTGTCAATTCTGATGAATTGTAGGGGTTCAAACCCTCACGGTAGGAGCTTGGCTTCCCCGGACCCACTTTTAATCGCTGAAGCTATCAACTCGGCCAGATCGAGTGCGCTTGTGATTTTTGATGGAGCTACATGACGGTTAGAATATATATGTCGCTCTAGATGTTGTTGGTCTGTGTGGGTCATGGAGTGAAGTGAATAGGGGGATTGTATTCTGCATTGATGGTCTGTTTGTCTTAGCAACTTTTATGATGTTTTTGATATTGTTATTGGTTCGGCAAAAAAGAAGAGAGATTCTACCTGACTATATGGCTTTTGTCTATGTTGTCTGAATCGAGGAAACCACACTGATTCTGATACATGGCATCTCCAGTAGAAAAATCTAAATGGTTTAAAAAAACACGTTCGAAATATTCTCTCGGTCCTGCATGTTAATCAATAGCGTCGATAAAGGCTACCACTATATCCACTCCACACCAAACCGTTCTTGCGCTGATGTTTCATGAGATCCTTCTTTAAGACCTTCACTTCTTCGAACAATTCGAATTTATAGAGCTCAAACACTTTCAGGGACTTTCGATCTAGGCCATTCCAACCATGATTCCCAATCTCTCCCAAGATAAGTTTCGACCACCGCCAACAGAAATTTCCCAGCGTTGCCGACTGCCCAGTAGTCTCGACAAAAGTGTAGCAGAATACTAAAATGAGCTAGTACAATCAATGCCCCGGGCCTTCTCTGATGGAGAAGATCTGTATATTCCACTGCCAGCGTAATTGGCCATGTGGTAACCATTCTAGGACGAGGAGTTCCATTATGAATGTCAAAGAGACTTGATACATACACCCATTTCAACTGATGTATAGCATCATGCAACACCTCGATTTCCGCTTCCTCCATACCAGGAATCTCAGGTAGCTTTTTTTGAAGTGCGAGAAGATGGTCAACAAATTCATCAGTGTGCTCCATATCTGCATCGCCAAATTGCAATAGTTCATGAATCTCAGATTCCCTTAAAACATCCCACCACCCAGTGAAGCAAACTCTAACTCCACGCATCAATTTGATCGCTTGAATTAGTTTATCAATGAACTGATTCAAGTCCGAACCAGGCATAGAAAATGTATCCACAAAGAAATGAAGTCCCAGAATTCCGGAATACACAAAGGCCGAGATCAAATTTTCATGATTCACCTCTTGTACCGATTCGTTAAACATTTTGATTGAATGTTCTTGCAATATTGTCGATTCATCGTGATAAATTTGGAATTGATCAGGACGAATGATACTCAAATGCAGTGCTGAGCAAGCAAGAAGCTCGTACATGAGAAATGGGGCCCTATGAGCATGTTTGATTATCCTGGGAGTGTGGTCTCGAAATTGCCCATCCCACAGAAAGCTTCGATCATCATAAAAATGTTGAAACAACTCTAGATGTGTGAAGTTCACATATGACTGAGGTAATGATGGGAGTAATGATGGAGGTTCCGGTTGCAACAAGGGCCCATGTGGTATTTGTGGGTCACTTTGGAAAGTTGGAGTTGATTCTGGGGTCGTGACTTTGCTGGTATTGGTGCTTGCAGTAATCCTATAAGAGCATGTGTGACTCGCTGTTTTGCAATTTACACATTCTGGATGGGTTTCATCACACTATAAGAAGAATCGTTCACAAATATTAGCCGCATATTCTCGACCGTTTGATGGGCAATAGAAGCAAGAATTTTGCTCCACTTTCTGTGTACTACTAACCTTGATATGTCTTGATTTACACTGCAAACATCCCTTCCTCGATTTTCTATGGGATCGGCGATTCATTTTTATATCTCAATTGGTGAAGGATTCAAGTAAAAGAACGATAAACTGGAGAGATCGCTCCTGATAAGTGTATTTGTGTGTATTTGATCGTGGCTGTGTTAAAATTTATTAGAGGCAGGCATTTGTCAATTAAGCTCTGTATCAAAATAATGAATAAAGAGAATTCCTGAAACATTTGAATGGAAGGGTTTATTAACGAGGAAAGAAGGGGATAACGTATCCAATATCCAATACACCTCAAATTCATACATAGATTGTTAAAATTCGGATACATATTGTATCCAAATTCATAATGAATCGAGTTGTTGAAATACCCTTTCTCTGCCTAAGGCATCAGATACATTTAGCGTACTTTTTAAGGTTAATCAAGAGCGCAAAGTCAATTTTCTGTGAGATATAGGTAAATTATTACGACAATTCTGGATCTAATTTGGAGGAGACTTTTCGGGAGACTCTTGCTAGTGAGTTTGATGCAGAGTAAATCTATGAGATGTAGTATCAGATTACAGGTAATGGAGGAATGAGAGTGAAGGAGCCTGAACTGAGGAAGGGTATAGTCTAGAAGCTAACTTGGCACCACCGTTGAACATGTCTGAAGTCACGAGTGAGTACTTCGACAACCTCCTAGCATGACTCTCGAGACTCACTCACCTCAACATCTTTTACTTACCTAATCAAATTAACTACCTAGGAATTACACAAACATTGCATATGCACGAAAGATTTAAGGATATAATTTCAATATCCATCATCATATCAGGGAACCAGAGCCAGGTTGAACACATAAATCCAACGGCATAACTGGGTTGACTTATACACAGATATCTCGTGTACTGGGTATGGGTGCCTACCTAGGTAGGTATAGGTAGGTATTCCCTACTCAAAATGTAACCCCAACTCGATAATAAATGCGCTTATCAACCTATTGCCTATATTCAAGACTTTGTTCAAGACCTCATCGATTATTGGTCTTACATACGAGATCCCATTCTATTGGTCGGTGAGGGTGGTGGTGGTGATTGATATCGCCGTCGTACAAACTTCTTACGCTCATATTTTAATCATAGCTGCACCCACTTAGTCGTCTCCCCATACACAACCGAAACAGAAGCCTACCCGGTTCATAATGTCATTTTTTTTTACAAAGGACGAGGACTCTACGGGTGAGATTTTAAAGCGCTTGTTATGCACACATTGTGAATGAAAAATCAGAGACGAAATTCGAACGGGTAGATGTTTCCATGATGTGTGTGTCGAGATGGCCGATAATCGCAGTTACTGGGCAGTCGAAAAGTATGCGAGAACGGCCTGTCCATTGTGTAGACTTGCTCTTGCTATACTCCAGGGTGAAGGTGCACCGCTGAGCGTTGCATCTGACGGCATGCCTCTTGAGAGGGCTAAGTATTCCTTCGAATATGCAAAATTCTTGATGCCTCATTCAGGTACATATACAGCCCACCATTATACTGTCTCTTCTCTGTTATATAAAAAGACAATCTTCATTGCAGTAGATATACTAATGCTGAGTTAGTTCAAGTGCATCCAATCCAAAAATCAAGACTCTATTGCCACTTTTACGCTTTCAAAGAAATGGCTCACTGAATGTATCCACAAACATCAAAAGTGTGCAATACAATTCGATCCCATTATGCCGTCACGATTACTTGAGATCAACGTTCCAACAGGAAGATCAAACTACCAAGTGCGTCTTCGAACTTTCAATATACCGCCTGGTACCCAATGCACAACACTCAGTCATGTGTGGGGCAGCCTGAACTTTGTTAAGTTGGTTAAAGATAACATTTCTGATTTTCAGGAAGATATACCAGTATCCACTCTCACTAAGACATTCCACGATGCACTGAAAGTAACATTGGAATTCAGGTTTCATTACTTGTGGATAGATTCCTTATGCATTATTCAAGATGATGTTGATGATTGGAAGAAGGAATCTGTTCGTATGGCTAGTGTTTATGGTGGATCCAGTCTCAATATAGCTGCTACTGGAGCTCGAGATGGCAATGATGGATTGTTCTTTGATAAAAATCCGAACCTTATCCGAAGGGTTGAGTTAATAACTGATTTCGACTTTGAGTGGGGCGGGTCTGATGGGTATAAACCAAAGTTCTTTTTGGCAGACATGGATATTTACGAACGGTCTTGCTTGGAATCACCATTATTTCAAAGAGCATGGACATTACAAGAACGTATACTGAGCCCTCGAACTTTGCATCTCAGTAAACATCAGGTCATACTCGAATGTCATACTCGCACATACTTTGAGACATTTGACCAGGTGGAAGATGCTCGTTTTGGCACATCATCACAGCTGAAAGATCTCCACTCTGGAAATTTCTGGTATGCTGCTTGGAGTGAAATCGTCAAGCTCTATACCAGATCAAAATTAACAATTAGCAGCGATAAACTTGTGGCGCTCTCAGGTATCGCCAAGTACTTCGCCAGTAAGTATAATGCTCAGTACTTGTCAGGAATATGGAAAGAGCATCTTCCTTCTGCGCTCTTGTGGCACGGAGAACGCAATTGTAGGGAGAGACATCTACCGCTTCGGGGGCTAACTTAGTCTTGGGCAAGTGTAGACACAGAGATACATTATTTTCATCGTCGTACACTCCATTACGAAGACAATGATTGGTATCTAGGCGACTTTAAAATACTTGATATTCAAACTGATACCACTTCGTCTGATCCATTTGGCCATTGTTTGGGAGGCACCATACGCATTGCGTGTGTCAAGATTCTTGATAGTGAAATTCTTATCAAGGATCCATCAACAAAAAAGCCTAGCGAGGTAGAGGTTTATTTCAATAATAGCGGTCATTCTAAAGTTTACCTGCTGAAAATCACCAATACGGCCCTAGGAACTATCTGGGATGGTGCTGAAGAGGGTCTCTTGATTACTCCCGTCGCCGGTAGGAAAGGATTTTTCACACGCATTGGGACATATCTTCCCAAGGGTGATTTGGACCTGATGAATAATGTGATAGTTCTTGAGGATGCACGAAAAAGTCTTGAGCCATTACGCGATGATGAGTTGTCATTATATGAAGGGATATACGGAATGAACGAGGCTGGAAAGCGAATGTACATCATCACTCTAATCTAGCACGGCGATCTGACTGCATATACCACGACTCGAGCGTTATTCTCCCCTATCACCCACTACCCTTCCGGGCGAGAAACTCTCGAATTTGCGATGGTCAACAATCAAAACCAGATCCGGGCTTTGGATGGAAACGAAATTCGGGGATTTATTAATTCTACAACATTAGGTGGAAAATTTTACAGAAAAAATCAGCGTCGAAATGAAAGCATATTGCTATGTTTCTGCGGGGTGTTTGGTGTCGGAAATGGAGATGCAAATTATCACTGCGAATTTTCTTCGGACTGTCGGATGAAAAAGGAAATGGAAAAACTCACAATTGATATGATGAGTAGTATATCTTACTTTCTATCCACCTGAGGTTTTATCTACCGCTGCTATCTGTTCTTCAATATCCCAATTCTGTTTCTCGCTATCAAACATTTATAGACAACATTTTAATAATGTCTCAGGGCTGGAAGTACTTCACACAAACAATTTCTCAACATGCACATGTACTATTTAGGGACAAGGAAACGTGGACACTGGGTGCGAGAAATTTAGTTTCATCTCATTACTTTTGAATTGGCTACAGCTATGTTACCTTCCACAAGTCCTGCATTGCAATCCTTATTGCAAGACTATTTCATATAGTTGGCCATAGTGAATGACTCCAGACTCCTGCTTAGTACTTACCAAATACCTTGCTCAGACAACCAAATACGAATCATAACAGTAAGAGCAGATCCCAATCCTAAATCTTTATCTCATTGGCTCTATAGCATTTGATACCAGCCTATTTTATCATAACATCTTTATACCATACTTCGAGGACCATGAACTCTTGTCCGGGTATTGCTACCGCGCTTTTTCTCTGCACCATTCATCAATTGAACACTTTGCGCCTCTTCTCCCGTCTCTCTTTGAGAAGTTCTATTTCCCGGCTTTACCTTGAATTGAGACGGATACCAGATGAAAAAGATAACGGTGACGATCCACATTGGTACTGCATCGTATGTGTACAAAGTCCATTCATGCATCAGAGGATATCCCTTCTGGCCTGCCGCATACTCGACAACTCTGAAGACTGATCGAACGAGAATGAGAACACTCATGGCGTACAGACTATGCAAGTGATGGATCCAGTTTGCTTCAACAACGAAAGATTCCGGTGTGGGCTCTCTTCTCATTCGGCGTTCGAATACAAGAGCAGTAAACAAGAAAAAACCGAAAGCTATGATCTGGATGAATAGACCGACCAACACGACCTTTTGACCAAGACTGGCAGTGCTGTCATTGAACATCAACCCAGAGGCTCCTGCTTGCACGAAGAATGACAAGAGATCTGCGATGACGAAAATTTTCGTGAGCCAGTTGATCCGAATGATGGAATGACGTTCTCCGTGGACATATTGCATAATTCGACCGAGTGTCATGTAGATCGATGCGGCCAAGAAGGCTGGAGCAACGAGGGTGAAGAGACTTTGGATGATATATGGGAGGAGTTTGCCGGTACTGTTAACCGCCATCGCTCGTCCGATGTAACCGATGACTTCGACTGTAAGGGTTAGAATATTTGTATATCTCAAGGGAGATGGTGAGGTACTCACAGAGACCTCCGACGCAAAATGCTGTGCAGAACCAGGACTTGGTCTTAAACATACGCCAGGTATGTAGAGCGGTTGTTATGATAAAGAGGATGATAAAGATGACAGCTGCAGTTATAGACGGAATGTAGTTCCAGAGATAGTAATCTCCACGATAAGGTTCGAGTTTCGCCATTGAGAAGAAGTAGGAATTTGGGATTCGTGTAGTTGTATTGATATGAAGGGTGCTTTATATCGTTGCCAATAGATGATCAAAAGGAACGATCAAAATTATACGATGTAAAAGGGAAAAGTTGGAGATGGACTTTCAACTCCAACTCGAGGTTATCAATAGCTTTTATTCTCAACATCTTGAGGATTCTCGACTATTGCTAAAAGAAAAATCGATAGTGATTTCTGTTTACCTCTTATCATATACGCGTATATCATGATATGGAAGTTTTTGACAGCGGTATACGTCGATACGCTCAATGCATTTCCCATAAACTCATGCAGATGACTCAACCGAGTTAGCGCAGCCTTAAGGGGTTGTGGGGCATTGCATTCTTAGGTTTTCCGAATACGCGTATTGGAATGCGATCCAATGAAATTCGAGATTATGTGATTTTAGATGAAATTGAAGTTTTTCTTTTCTGGAGGTTGGGTGTCTGGTGGTACTGTAACAATGTCATGTTTGTTTTTGTGGAGAGAATGTCACTCCGAAAGATTTCTCTTGTCAAGCTCATGGTTCCGCGTGTGGTCGAAAATAGGGAATGCGAACCATAAAACGAGAGGCCGACGATGGATCCTGGTCCATGATATTGCTATTTGAGAGTCAGGACCGCAAGGTTGTGCATAAATCACGACAACCGTTCAAGCATTAATGCTCACGTTGTGGATTCAACTGATATCGGAGATATCTTGCTGGGGTATAATTAAGCTTATTGACAGCGAAAAACTCATTCCACTCCGCCCAGATTTTGATTAAGCTTCGTCAAACATTTGATTGCGGAGTAGGCTGAATAAGTGTAAAACCTCTCAACCTCGGAAAAATTCAGGCGAAGCCGCGTTTCTGGAGATTTGCTTGAAATTTTTTCAATTTTCTTGATTATGGGTTGGATGCTTATAGCATATTTTGGCTATGTTCTGAGGGCCAGAGCTGGTGAATTGAGACAATTACACTCATCCAGAAGGTTGCAGGCACTGAAGAGCATATCTTTTTTAGAGCCATCTGAGTAGACGATTTGGGTTTTGATAGAGAAAGTCTGTCTCTACTCTGGCCCATTCTCCTATTTTGCTGTATCTTTAATTCCTTTGTTTCCTTCCTCCTGCTTTCAACCGCTATGTTCTACCTCCCTTTCTTTCCTCCTCTTTTTGCCCTCACAAGCATGTTCTTGATTGCTTCTACGTTTCCCAAAAACTCTACCTTATTGATCGACATATTACATCGAGTGATTGTTCTAGAACCCAATTTGATTCATTATATGTGTGGTCTCGGTAGCAATGGCAGAGGGGAAGGGAGCCGGACGCTAAACTCACGTTTTCAAACGACTTCCAATTACAGCCTTGTTCACAACAACCTTTCTTCCACTCGTTCCATCTTCAGAACATATCGCTGGGACCATTGACTTGGTCGGTTCGATTAAGAATACTTCCCTACCAACCGTCTATGATGGCTGAAATGACCCACACGGGCATGTATGTACCCTCATGGGCCGGTCAGTTTGTCCTTCACCTTCCATCGTGCGGCGTGCAGGGATAATTTGCGAAGTAACTTCACCACAACTTGTTACATCTTCTTTGCCAAAACTCGCCCAAGGTACTCTGTAAATTCTGTTCTTCTCGCCAGAGGAGGTCTTGCTGGAGAAGATCTTGGTGAAGAAGATCTCGCTGGAAATTTTGAACGTTCAAACTCGTTCTTCATTTCCGTTGCTCTTAATGATATTGCTGATCGATGGTCAGGATCCGCCTTTGGTAGATCAGCGCCCTTCATGTGACTCTCATGTCCGGGACAGCTGTGACAAGCGGCGACGGGCACAATCTCCCCCTTCTTATTTCGTTTGTCATCCATAGCTCTGCGGGGGCATTCCTTGCATATAGTACGATCATCTCCTCTTAACCAAGTATAGTCGCAGGTACTTGCGAAGTAGGGTTCGTAGTACGGACATGATTGATCACAGATGCATGGTTTGGTACCATCGCCACCGCATGACCTATGATACATGTACAACTCTTTGCACATCTTGCGATAATGTTACTACAATATTGAACGGATTCGTTTCAATCTAAGTAATGATACAGTCGGAGTGCTTCGATCTCTTCGATATTGGCTTCCTAGAAATTCGTCAGTCTTGAGAGTAAAAGTCATCGGGATTGTAAAAGTAACTAATACTAATGTTGCTGCTATCACGATGATAGTAATTGATCGCTGTCCCAAAGACGATAGGATTTCTGTTTATCAAGGAAAAGGGTATCTTGAGGAGGGTGATGGAGGAGCAGTAACCTTATATATACCTAGGTATATGAGATCACTCTGCGCACTAATCTACTCTAGCTAAGTTATAGCGTGGTACAAGTCAAACTTTAAATATCACCATTCTGCACTAGGTTCCCACTAACACCCCCTCCCCTGGCTTCTCTGCTCATTTCTCCATACCAAGAATATTATTTCTTGATACTCATCATTCAAAGAAACCTTTTTGATATTTAATATTTAGAGTAAAGATGGCTATTCAAATTTTGACCGTAATGATCGAGGTGACAAAACCGTGGCATCTTGCATCGGGGCCACATATCTATGGCTTTGCCTTGTGATATCAAATGGCTACAATTAAGTATCGACTATCTAGCTTTAGTTCGGTGCCAATAATCTTTTGAAATCGGAACTAATCTGGTCTTGTAGGCTATGGATCTAGGCTACGAGACTAATGTATAAAGGGTACTAATCCCTAAATGACAGGTATCATCATCGTGATTGGCCAGTCAATGTAAGCTTCAATCAATTGATCAATTTCAAAAACTTTTGGTCAAAGTAGAGAACAGTCAATTTAGTCCACTTTAAGATGAAATTGACTTGCCTATTGAAAGAAAATCATGCATATCTTCAGACTTGAATATCTTCGAACCCCGAGATATCACGGCTTTCACACTTACTTTTGTCAAAGATGCCAACCCTAAAAGAACAAAGAATTATCTCTACTCACGACAAGATAAAGAACTCAGTCCTTTATCGCTGTCACAACTTCAACTCCAGCTGTACATAGTTGTAGTTGTCTTTGTATCTAAAAAAGGATTCTCAGACCTGTTGTTACTTTGTTGGAATGTTGTGACAGAAATATTGCTTCCATTTCATAAAAATCAGTTAACTATGCAAGAACAATCCGATTATTGGCTATATCAGAACTCTGTCAGATTCTCGAGATTCATTTTGGTAATATACTTCCTAAAACTTGCATCACAAACTCATTTTATCAATCAATCTAATCAAGATGCTTACCCTAACGGGATCGTCTCTAGAAGCAGAGTCACGGCTCACTTTTGGTGTCGAACTAGAATTTCTCTTAGCTACTGTACCTAAGGGTGGTGAAAACCCTCATCCAAGCGATCCTCGCGAGGTAGATCCAAGAATTCTCGCGGATGAAGATTCCATAAATTATGATATCGAGAGGAAATTGGAGGAAGTTGGCATTCCAGCAACGGTGAAGGAGTCCGAATGTGGAAATCCGACAGAAGTGGCTGCAGCAACTGCTACCAATTGGATATTGAAAACCGACATCACCGTTGGCCCAGGTGCGCAAAGTCCAAGCACCAGAAAGTATTATCAATATGGCATGGAAATAACATCTCCACCCTACTACTACGATGCAGCCACTCGAAGGGCTGTAGAGACAGTTGTGAGAGCACTGAGAAATAGTTACTTAGTTCGCGTTAACGAAAGTACAGGGTTGCATATTCATGTCGGTAATAGATATCATGGTTTCGAATGGCCCATTTTACGCAATTTTATGGCCATCGCATGGACCTACGAACGTCAGATTGTATTGATGATTCCTGAGGCTCGGTTAGATAACATGTATTGTAAATCCCTCTATGAAGAGTCTCCACTAGGTAGGAGAAATCCGGGGCTCACACGCCTGGAGTTTCTGAATCGTATCCTGTCGCTTACTGATAATCTTCAAGTAGTTCAAGAACTGGGACGCAAATGTGCAGGCTTCAACATAAGGAATTTAAATCCCCCGTTCCGTTCTAGTTTTGGCAAACGTACAATAGAGTTTCGTCACCACCCTAGAACTCTTGACTCGGAGAGCATTTTACATTGGGCTCACATATGCGTGAAGTTGGTTGAAAAGGCATGTCTCATCAAGAACGAAGAAGAGCTTCTTGAACAACTCCGAAGCGACGTCGAAAAGCCAGTCGGATTTAGGGACAAGAATGGTGTTACCACTGTCGACTATCTCATGTGGCTTGGCTGCCCATCCCAAGCATATTATTATGGTAAGGAACTAATATTCGACAAGGCCCAAGTCGATAAAAGCATAAAAGATGCAGCAGACAAAGCAGCCAAGGGTCCACCTACAGATCTCGCGGGAGCTCCGCCTGCCTAATATCCAAGATATCTTGGACGACGTCCTCGGAATCAAACCAAAAATGGGTGATGGTGATGATGCGAGCAAGTCCCAAAAACTCACATAAGTACCAAGAGGTAAGTCGCTCCCATGTCTTTTTCTACTCAGGTATGCCGGTGGTCGGCGTGCAAATGAGTATATATATGCATGCCACTAATACGACGGAAATCATGGTAAGACATTCCCATCCATTTATCCTTCATTATCCCTTTAATAAAAATGATTTTGCATCTTTGATATCAATTTAGAGAATTTCTTTGAACACGTGAATAGTGAAGTATGTGATGAAAGATCTATTTCTTGTCAGATTAGGCCCCATTCAACCGATTAATAGTGAATTTGTCATCTCGTCACAGTAAACTGAATTCTTATATGGTAAGATCTGAGATATTCAGAAGTAGAGACTGTGTATAACTGTTCCAAATGAGCATATTTACTGTGGAACTTAAAATTTTTATATATATTAGTCGCGCACAGTAATGACCATCGATCCGCTCCGCAAAGAGATACTTCAACGCCCCAATTCACTTCATTTCATGATATAATCCTCTAGTATTACCGCATATACATCAACACATTTTCAAGAATCTGAGCAGAATAGGCCTATAGCCCATGAGTAATCAATGAGGGGCTAGTGCACCTAAAAACTCATATCCTGAGGGTGGGAATGTTGAAAAGAGTTTTTCATTCTTGTTTAAATTTTGATATCTTAATTGAATGCATCACATTATAGCTACCTAGAATCAGTTCTAACGAGGCTATTTCATTATTGCTATGGTAAGCTTAGAGTGTCAAGCGACATCTTTCTAGCGGAAAGGTGGGCAAGGCATATTGTATTTGCACAGCTCATGTTTTCCATAGGATTGATAACAGAGGCTATGAATTTGTATGCATAAAGCCTCGCCATCACAGTTTTCTATAGATTTTACTCCGTACCGCGTCCGATTTGTTATTATTTACGATATTTCTGAATAGTGGGATGAGGCCGATGAACACGGCAAGGACGAGTTTCCCAGTAGAGATGTATACAATTGGAGAAGAGCTGATGCCCACACGATGGCTGAGAAAGAAATACATAAAGCTCCACCAACCTCGGAGCATGATGAAGAAGATGAGTACGATGGGGAGCAGCTTCGTAGAATGGACTCTTCAAATCAAAGGAGAATCGATGCTAACAAACACCGCCGATCGCAGCGAGACAGGAAAGCCTCATCTCCCACTACTCAGAAGTTTAGACTAGCAGACCATCAGGACTCCATAGAAATTCGTGAAAAAATCGTGCTGCAACCCCAGAGATCAAAAGCCGTGAGGTGTCTAAGAAGGCTCACTCTGGACGAGAGAACCAGAACACCAAACAAGATCTCTATATCTTCAGGACCATTCTTTATCAGATCAATTTGGAATAATAGTGTTGTCGAAATAGTGATGCCGCTTTTTCATCCTCAGTTATGAGGGACCATCTGCAGTCTTTTCAGACTGAGTGGATTGAGGATTGCCGGGGGAGGGGTTTGCTCGAATTCGAGAGCTGAAGTGATATCGTTATAATCGGATGCGGATTAGGATATGTGTAGTCATATCACTGTATATAGATCATCATTTGGCGCCTGAATATTCTGATGATGGTTTCGTTACTGAAGACGAGTTAGAGGAGGAATCTAGACGTTCTAGACTCCTCTGTCAATCGAACAAACAATTATAAATACGTGCCGCACGTGGAAGCTTCGAGATACCGCTTGCGATTTCCAATAATCTTTTAAATCTTGAGTCTAGTTGCATGTATTGGTAGATCAATTGAGTTCCATGATGAAGTGAATTGATGATGAATTTGGAAAAACTACCAAATTGGTTCATTGCAGCGAGCAATAACCATGGATCTTGTTTCATTGCGCATTAGGGGTTCTTTGTGTCTCATGCTGTGGTAACTGAAGAAGGAGGTCTAGATAAAAATACTCCCGTACCTCGAAGAATGACGGCTGAGGATCTCCACTCAATCTTGACATGTCATCTCACCTCATCAAGACAGGATAATCTGAAGTCCTAGCTTTGAAACAGTATTGTGTTGTGAGTCAAATGCATCGAGCTTTCAGATTTAATGATTTTGGTGGTGCATATCAATGTGTTGCAGTGTGATTGGTCGGTAAAGTCAGGGGTAAGTTAGTGTGGGCCCTCCTGCTTTCCTCTTGACAATTTTTTATCGCGAGATGCACATTTTTGGGGGTACAATATCTATGCATTTTAAACGAAAAATTCTTGGGATCTGTAATGTTACAATAAAGTTGAGGCTCTGAAATGGAGTTCAGTTCATGACGTGAGTTTAAGCGAGGATAGGTGAATGAAATCGTGAGCTTATGGTCAGGCGGCAGCGCTTAGCTCTAACACCAATGAATTAACACTACCGGATAAAATTGACTGGGTACGACAGCCAGCCTTCGACATTTTTTACTCGACCAGAAAATCAGTGATTGCTTTGACTTATTCCCTCGAATGGTCGTAAGACACGGGCTGATAGTATGCCAAAGTATTTTAAGATCTTACACATGCCGCACGTCTTTTGCTGCTTGCAAGCAGAATCTAGGGCTTTTGGACAACAAATTAGTGTAAGTAGAGATATAATGGATGTGGAGAACATCCGCGGTAGAACAGACTAGTTTCATGATCTGCCATGCTATTTTGTTTGCTAAATTTCCTTTTGCCTCTCTTCGAAAGATAGGTGCGAAGCTTCTAGCGTAATGATCTTCTTCACACTCCTATATCTCTCACCTTTTTTTCTTCTTCATTTCTTGTATCACAACCTTCAAGATTGGCTGTTTCCGGTGTCTGTTTAAGTACTGATACGTCCTCTCAACAAGTATGGCCGTAGATGTCGATGCCATGGTGAACGCAGATGGAGTCGAGGAGGTTATTTCAGATGTCCCCATGCCTTCATGGTTTATGGACAATTGTGTCAGAACTGCATTCGAGTTGAGCCAGGAAGCGCGTCGAATTGTCATCCTTCCGTCAAATCCGCCAAATCCTATCGAGAAAGTCAAAGATACGACATCCAATGGCCAGGCATCTCAGGAAGAAAGATATGAATTGGATTCTTTTTTGTACGATGAACTTTTTAATCTGATCGTGCCAAAAGACAAAACCATCCTGCCAAAACAAGAGGCTGAGGGCCTCAAATCGACTTTTAGTTCAGACAAAACTCCCAAGTTTGCGCTTGATGCTGTTCAGCTTCTTCTCCCTGGAGGATTCCATGCTTTTCTTGGCCAAGAATTCTTGGCAGAGGTAGCAAAGAAGTTCGCTAGTGATGTACAAGCAGATTTGATTGAATTGAATATCGACGATTTCAGAGATTTGGCAGAGCATTTCGGAAAAGGAGAAGATTCAGAACACCGAGACGACCAAAGAAGGGGTGACGATCACTATCTCAATCTACTCTACGATAGGTGTATGTGTGTGGAGCTCTGCTGCCCGGCTTCTTCTGTCTGTAGTACATCACGCTCGTCGTCTCCCGTGACAAGGAGTGGATCTAGTGATAGTGCATCTGACAATAGTGAATCTAGCGTTGGAACGACAAATTCCCAGGAATATGGAGTCGAGTGCGTGAGAAGGACAAGAAAGTTTTCCGACAGGCTCTTCTTCTTATCGCAGTATCTTGGTCTTCTAACTTTTGCCACGATACTTGTGTTCACGGTGATTTCTGTTTTGACAGGCAGCATCATTTTCCGTCGCAGATTAATGTGTCAAAAGACATCAGGAATCTGCAACGAGATGTGTGCAACTTTATCTCAAGACGAAGAGGAGATGTCGTCAGTTGATGAGCAGTTGGAAAGCAATGAGTCGGTAGTAGGACATGCAATGCAGAAGATCCACCAAACCGAACCTTTCCTTGACAACCCAGAGGAAATAGAAATTGACGACATGGAGAGTTCTCAGTATACTACCCTCTTGAAGAAGGTTATTGAGTCTCATTTGATGAAGAATACTTTGAGGAGAACCGAAGGGAAAGAGAACGTAGAATCACCACCGCTGGTAATTCTCGTCTCAGGTGTTGGCAGGTTTTGTAGTTACAAAAAGTATCTTCAGGTGTTCAAACATCTACAAACCGCTATCAGGACTTTATCAAAAGAAGATACGATCATTATGATGTCAGGAGGAGACGACGATGATCTTCTTGAGTCTATCAGTAATCACACCCAGAAAGGAATTCTGCGTATGTTCACAGGCAGAAGTCAAGCACAGTATAGACTTCTCGAAAAAGACAAGGAGAAGGCAAGATTGAAAGAAAATATAAGACACTTGCAACGTTGCATTAGAATTTCGCCAGAAGCAAAAATGTCACCTTTGGCACAGCCTTACGCTGTAGATTGGGAGACTTTTATTCCAGATGCTACCTTGCGAGCTATGCGCCGCCATTTCTTTCCTTGGGACAACATAGAGATTATCGCCAGAACGATAGCGAAACGCCAATTAGATAGTGGCTCTATGAAGTTAGTCATGGAAACTTATGAGAAGCGAAGTGAAGCAGAGAAGCAGTGGCTCGAAAATCACGAAGATGAAGATGATCAAAAAGCGCCGTGGAAGTCAAAGCTCCCCCGACGGGCTTGGAGCATAGCGGAACAGATATCGAAGAGTCAAGAAGACGAGCATTTGTACCAATTGCTCGACACTGTTGTCAGTCCAGGTAGTTATGCCATCACATTGCGTGTCTTGATCATAAAATAAAATTCTCACACTTTCACAGGCGATCTTAATACAACTTGGTCAAACATCGAACTTGACTCAGATATCAAGGCCCGCATTACAGATCTAATATCACTCGGAGAATCTCAAAAAGATTCCTGTGGAATTCTTAAGACCTCCGCTGGGGGTGCACTACTGTACGGCCCTCCGGGGACTGGTAAGACACAACTGGCAAGAGTACTTGCGAAGACCTCTGGATCGATCATGCTTAGTGTCTCTGGCGCCGAGATGGAAAGCAGATATGTTGGTGAGACGGAAAAGCTTGTTGCAAGCTTGTTCAAGCTCGGAAAGATGCTTTTTCCATCTATCATCTTCATCGATGAAGCGGACTCTTTATTTAGTTCTCGTAGCCAAGGTGGATCAGGGTCAATCTACCAGAGAAAGCTCGTCAACCAGCTACTACAGGAAGCAGATGGCCTCTCCAAGGATTCAACCTCGCCTTTCTTACTTCTTGCAACAAACTTACCTCATCTGCTTGATCCCGCAGTGTTGAGACGAGTACCTTGTCGAATCTACATTGGACTCCCCACGATCTCAGCAAGAGAGAATATGTTCCGGATGTTCTTAAAAGAAGAATCCTTAGATAGGAGTGTCGATCTAAAGAAGCTTGCGGAAGTAACACATCGGTATACAGGGTCAGACATCATGGCCTTGTGTGTTGAAACCGCTGTCATCTCGCAACGAGAATATCGCAACAAAGAAGCGGGTGAGGCTTTGGATGTTAAGAACAGGAGAATCTTAACTATTTCACACTTTCACCAGGCGTTAAAAAGCAATACTCCTACAACATCTCCGCAACTCATGCAAGAGATGCGAAGATTTGCACAGATGTATGACAAATCTGCTGTATCAAGAATGGTGCTTTACCAGTATTGGTAGGGTTTGATTGGATACCAATGAGCAAGATCAGGGGACGCGACATAATTCCTTAAACTAAGCGGTACGTCGTTATCCTTGTTGTATCTCTGGGATTTGGGGCAAGATGTGGTGTTAATCCCGATGAAGAACGAAGTGGGGGCGAGGTAATGAACAAATCGAGAGATTGAGCACTGGGGATGATGAATGTGTGTTCCAAGAGCTTGGCTGGAGAAATTGTTCAGACCTGGAAGTTGAACATTTTGACTATGACCAATGGAGAGTTTGCATCTTGACGAAGCATAATAATAGGAGAGGGTATCCTCAGGTAATCAGGTAATTTTTAATAGGCTTACTCAAATGGTATAGTCAGCAATAATGGGCGTGTAAGTCGAAGAAAGGGGGTGGCTACATAAACGATTGGATTGACTATTTAGCTGAGAGCCGTGCGGTGAGGCTTACCGGAGCACGTAAATCAGACCAAGAATTATCAGATTTGAGCCTCAGTATCTCATGAACTAGTATTATCAAATATTTTGGTTAATCTAGTTTTCATATAATGCTTTAATAGCTTCCTCAAGCGCTTTCCCGCTTTTTCTACTTTCCTAGAGCTGTGGTTCCAATATCTCTTCCGATATACTAGACGCGGTTATTTCTATCCATTATTCATGTCGACAATTGATACATCTCTACCTAAGAATAATCATGCAGACCTAATAACCAGCCTTTCGAACGAAAAGAACATCTGGGAAAGAGCTCTTCGACGCATCTAAAAGTGGATGCGTCTCGATACCTTTGAGAGTCCAATCGAAGAACTCACGAACATACGAGGTAATGTCGTGAATCTCACGAGGTCCATATATAGTATCAATGAGTGTCTCGAAGTAAGATTCATTGACTGATCGAACGCCAGCCACATCGATAACAAACGGTAGATCAGTGAATGAGTTATGAATTGTCTTGGGGAGTTCAAGAGATACCCTAGGATTGTTTGGAGTCAAAAGATCCGTCGTGTTCCAGAATGCAGTCCATGATGGATCACTAGCAATAGTGCGATTAGCATGTGCAAAAATGTAAGATTTTTTGATCTCGGATGAGTTACCGAGTCCAATTGGCCTAACAGGGGGTTTCAATTTACCGTCCAAGTTGCAACCTGCCACGTATTTGCCAATTATGTCTGCTTGCAATGCAGCGGTCTGAGATGAGGCTCCCAAGGAATGTCCGTATAGACCAACAACCTCAGAAGTTTCCGAAAATACACCCGTGACGAACTCAATGTCTTTGACACGGATGCTTTGGAGATACGCGCTAGTCGCGTCAGTTGGGGCTCCGCTGGCGTACGCACTGCAAATGATGGTTCCATCTGGAAATTCTACAGCTGCTGCATCATATGGATGATCTATTGTCACAACTCTGTAGCCCCAGCTAGAAATTGCTTGTGCAATAGCACCGTACTGGAAACGGCTGGTATATAAACCACCAGTCCAGATGAGAAGAGGCGTATCAGGCTTGGTGGTTGGTGCTTTAAGGCAGATATCGGAAAATTTGAGTTGAGAGAATGTTGTCAAATCAGGGCTTGGGAGATCGTTCTCATTGAACCACTCTGCCACGGCAGCTGGCATGTAGTCTATTTCGCCAATGTTAGCACAATCCTCCCTGAGATATGGCTCATAATAGCTGACTACAAGTTGACGGTATGGGGAAGATCCATTGAATGGGTTGGCCCGCGACGTGTCGGTAAGCTCTGATACTGTGATTGTAGAAGTATATGGTCCTTCCGGAACAGGAAGTGGGATGGCGGTGGTATTAAGAGAGGTCTGACCAACGACGAGTGAGGGGACAAAGAATATGAAGAAGGCAGCACGGAGAGCAAGCGATGCCATAGTGAAGAATTGGTAGATTCTTCTCGCACAGATGATTCTCGTAGGAGAGAGGGGAAAGATGCGAAAAGACTAAGATAAGCATGTAGAGCTACTTCCTTAAATCAGATATTGGCTTTTAGGTATCAACAAGCTAGCTTCAAAAAAGGGCAATAGAATTGTAGGAGCGAGAGGGGGTCATTAGTTTGCCGCGTGTCGACTTCGCACGAATCACACAAAAACCCTTGGAAACAATGAGGAAAGGGTGGAGGTGGGGGTGGGGCATACTACCAAAGTCCGCTTTACCTCCCCCTTGAGCTATTGTGGAGAATATAAGGTTTCTCAATGACACGAGCTAGAGACGAGACTTTGAGAACCATCGGGCGGGCTTTTCATTTCAGCCGGCGATTTTCAGCTTTGTGAATGTCAAAGAATCAATTGCTAATCCACAATAGACCAAGTTTTCCAGGGTTTCAGAGGTCACACGTAATTTCAACTACAACACGGAGTAAGGTTCTTCCCCATGACCGAACTCAATTGTGCGGGACTTGAGGAATAAGCATTGCGGTTCTCACGGCCGCATACTTCCATAGCTCAAAAGCACATCAACTATATAAACAATATATTAGCTTTCGGCCCTCCTTTCTAAACTAACACCTTCCCACCTTAGCAAGCTTTCCCTATGGTTTCTTTTTGTATCGGTCCCGAGCCAGCGTACCGGTGTATCGGGTATAATGGGATTTAAGGCACGATTTTAGGGTGCGTCTACGCGAGTGGGGGCTTTCAACCCTTACCACTTTCCCCCACCCTTCCACTAGCACTGACATGACACCGTCTTATATAAGCCAATTATCGAACCCATTTCGATTTATGCGGGGGTGTAGGGTTTTGCGGAGAACGGAATGCGGGGAATCCACCACAAAGTCTTTCGTAAAAAATCTGCACTACTATGGCATGTAGCAAACGCATTGATACTGCATAAGGGCGGGGAGGAGGATGTATAGTTCCTACAAACATTTGCTATTAGGACCAAAGGTAGGATGACATCAGAGTTTCCAGTGCTTCTTACTGATAACCATGGACTTTCGAACCTCTCCCTCACGTGTTATGGTTACCGAATCTTGCTGGCGAATGTACATTCGGGGCTAGGTGCACTTTTCAAACATCAACACCGAACAGCCACTCATCCATCGATGATACAGTGAAAAGACACAGGAATAAAATCAGGATAAAAAATTAGATTATGGGACTCAAAAACTGGAGACTAAGGCGTGTCAGGGCATCGCGGAAAGTAACACTATGGAAGTGAGTTAAGTATTGTAACTCCGAATTATATCTTAGTTAGGTGCATGCATGTACTTTGCATACATACTTCACATTCACATCACGGATTTAGAAAAACACCTCATTGTGGTATCCGTCTAAGCCGTAATTACTAGTAGCCCCGCGCTACAAACAAGGAGTGCCTGAGCCTCTATATTTGTAATGAGGCAAAGGTGACGTATCAATGCAGCCATTGATTAGACGAGAGTGGTGGGTATAACTTCGCTTTTGTAATATTTCAACCTTGCCGATAATTCAAATTCAAAGGGCAATTAGCTCGATTTGTCTTTCAACTCATATTGTGTATATAAGGTCTCCAGATTTCCCCTGAGTTTTCTATCTGATCATCCATTTGCATCTGCATTTGCGTCTGCATCTCCCAGGTCATCTACTTTTGTATACACCAGACGCAGCTTCTTCTTAGGTGGTGAATGTCGCTTTGCTTGGATTTTTCATTCACAACACCGAAAAGATGGTTGGATTGATCAAAGCTGTGGCTTCTGTCTTGGCTATTGGCTCTGGTTCATTGCTTACAAATGCAGGACCAATAGTCTTGAAACCAAAAAGCACGAACAACTCGGAGAGTTTCAGTATTAAAGCTCCGCTTGTGGTTCAAACATCTAGTGGAATTGGTAAGCAGTCAAGCAATCTATATGGATCAACAAGATAGCCAGGCAGAAATTTGACTAATATTCCCGTAAGTTCATGGTGCCATCAACGAAAGTGTCCCCTTAACTCGACACTTTCTGGGTATTCCATACGCACAACCAACGTTCGGTGAGAATCGTTTCCGAAAAGCACAACCACTTCCTGCGTCCGCAGCGCAACAAATCATCCACGCCGATGCATTCGGCCCCAATTGCCCCCAATATGAAGCAACCCCTGCATCTGTCTACACTGACGTGAGACGTGAATATTTCATCCAAGGTGTCAACGGAGATGATTGTTTGAGCGTCAGTGTTTGGGCACCAGTGTACCCGACCGAGGAAAAAGTTCCCGTGATCGTTTGGATTTATGGAGGTGGTCAGACCACAGGTGGTTCATCTGTACCTTACCAAAATCCACAGCGATGGGTCCAGCGTACTCAATCGCATATTGTCGTTTCATTGCAATACAGGCTGAACTTTTTCGGTCAACCAAACACACCAACCGAAAATGCTGGGCTCTACATTTTTGATGCTAGAGCTGCCCTCGAATGGATTCGAGACAATATTGCCGCTTTCGGTGGTGATCCTTCGCGCATGATACTTTGGGGCCAATCAGCTGGTGCTACTTTGACTGGAGCTCTCAGTATCGGTTGGCCAGATGATCCAATTGTCACTGGATTTATTCAAGATTCCGGCGCTGTCGAGGGTCAGGGCGTCGATACCGTTTATACTGATACCACTCACTCGAACTTTACCTTTTTGGCAAATGAGCTTGGATGCACTGGTAATACCACAAGTCAGGTTGAGTGTATGAGCACTTATCCACAAGCTGATATCGAGGCGTTTATCCAATACTGGACTGATGCTGGCAAGACGCCTGCGTTGGTTTTTCAGTCGTATAATGATAATAACAACACATTTGCGAACTATACTGCTGCATATCTCTCTGGGCATTACGTAAAGCTACCCAAAATATTGGGACATAACTTGGTAAGCTCTTTTTCATTCTCGTCTTTCTCACTTTCTCACTAGTAAGGTATTCCCCAAGATTCAAGCTCACTAACATGATAAATCACAGATTGATGGAGCTTCCACGGCTGAACTCTCCTCCGGCCCTCCTAACATCGAGGGACCAACCCCCGAAGAGGAATTAGCGGCCACGTTACACATTCGTTGCGGCGTCGTAGCCGAAGCGCAAATCCGACAATCTCTCAACGCAACAACCTACCGCTTTGAATATTCCGGCAACTTTAGTAATCTCTCGCCACTCCCCTTCATGGGAGCGTATCATTCCAGTGAACTGCCCATGATTTTTGGAACATATGCTGACGTTGGTGGAGACGGAACCCGATTCCAGAAGGATACTAGTGAGGCAATGCAAGATCTTTGGTTGACGTTCGCAAGGGATCCCGAGAATGGATTGAGCAACGCGGGGTGGCCTAAATATGGAGAGGGCAGCGTGGAGGTACTGGGAGGTGAGCAAAACGGTACCCTAGTTACACATTATGCGACGCCAAAGGCGGGGATCGAGGACGCTTGTCTTACTTATACTGGAAATTGAGGAGGGATGTTAATGTTAATATTTATGATGTTAAGGATTTCTGATGAGGTTGGATCAATCGTACAATAGTTTATCATTGAATATCCTAGAATGATCACCTTTCTATCTATTTTTCTGTCTTGCAAATCCAGACCACAATGTAGTCCTTCGAAAGGACTACGTTACATGACCTCAGTGAGAGCTAAGGTTACCACCCAGACCAGGCGATACGATTGAACGTACGTTCAACTGCGTGATATCTTGCAATGGATAGTTCTTTCTTTATTAAATTTTCGTAGAATGCTGATGCTGTCGATATCATTCTGCTTACAGCTGATAGGGAGGTGCAGTAGAGCCGATGGGTGAAAATAATGCCATACAATTTCCTCTCTTTTACTGTCAACAATTTCAAATCGAGACCAGATACTAATTCAGAGAATATCGTACCTGTAAACAACACGAAAGAAACAATCTCGCAATAAATGAAGAGTTGAGAGGAAAAATCACGATCATAAAAATTTCGGGAACTGTCATGCACGTGATGCTAGTCTACCGAGGAAGCGGGTTGGTGTGGGGAAGCTTAGGCCGAGCGAAACCGGTCGGTCCTTCATCATCGAGAGCTTCAAACTGACATTCTTCCACGACGACGACGAATTTTCCAATACCCCTACTATAAATATGTCCGCCCTAAGGATTCTTGTACCCGTAAAGAGGGTTATTGACTATGCGGTCCGTATTCCCACACTCTCCGAATTTTCAGCAACAAATTCAATCCCTTGATTTCCGCTGCGCAAATAAAAAATGGCTCTAAATAACCCAAACAAAACAGGTCAAACCCCGCGTCAATAAAGCCCAGACAGCCATCGAGACCAATGGCGTCAAACACAGCATGAACCCTTTCGACGAACTCTCAATTGAAGAATCTGTGCGAATTCGCGAGAAGAAATCTGCGCCTGGCGGCGTCGAAGAAATCCTCGCATTTTCCGCTGGACCGACCAAATCGCAAGATATTCTACGTACAGCTATGGCTATGGGTGCCGATCGCAGTTTATTGGTCGAGATGAAAGATGGAGAAGAATTGGAACCATTGGGAGTAGCGAAACTATTACAAAAGGTTGTGGAGAAGGAGAAGAGCAATCTGGTATTTTTGGGGAAACAAAGTATTGATGACGATGCGGGGCAGACAGGACAAATGTTGGCGGGGCTATTGGGATGGAGTCAAGCGACGCAGGCGAGTAAGGTGGAGTTCAAGGATGGAGATATAGTTGAGGTTACGAAGGAGGTGGATGGCGGAACGGATGTGGTGAGGGGCAAATTACCTATGGTCATCACAACAGATCTGAGATTGAATGAACCGAGATATGCGAGCTTGCAGAGTATCATGAAGGCAAAGAAGAAGAAGCTGGAGAAATCTACACTTGGTGACTGGGGCGTGGATGGTACCAAGAGATTAAAGACTTTGAAGGTTATTGGTATGTCAATCATTTTATACAGGCATTTGATGATTCAAGCACTGGGTGGGTATACTGGATATCTACTAACAACATGGATATAGAACCACCGCCAAGACAAGGAGGAGGTAAAGTCGACAACGTTGATGGAATGATCTCCAAATTGAAGGAATTAGGCGCATTATAAAGGGATGGGAAACGATCATGGATGAAAATGGGTGTAAATATGTACGAATTATAGGACCAGGCGAAGAAAAGCGTTGGGCTTTAGACGTGAGTAGAAGTTAGAAATGATCAAGTGTACTTGCACATCATTTCGACAGATCTATGACGAGAAACAGATTCAGTGCGAAATCAGCGCTCTGTGTTTAATGCTTGAAGGAGCTCTCACTGTCGATGATGCTGTGCCTTCTATTCAACACATTGATCGCAAATTCATCTGAGCCAGTCTTCGTGCATCATACTACGGTTGAATTGTAATGATTCTTTGTGCATTACTCATTCGATACTGCAAGTGAAAACTAGCCCAACACTACCCATATACCGTTGGAGAAGTACTCGTATAACCTGTACTGGAGATTGAATAACGGTCCGAATTACGCACCTCACCTCCGATGCCTCGGAGCGACCCAAACTTCTCCATATAGCTCATTTGTTGACGTCGATCTTCCCCAACTTATTTATTGCCAAATTATGTCTCCCTACGGATTATCACCTTCCGATAGGGGCACCCTCCGCACATTACGAGAAGGTTATTTTGAATTTGTAAATCATCCCTCCGAAAACTCAAGATCATCGTCATACATCCAGCGCCCAAAAAATGTTTAATAGCATCAATATAATTAAATTAAATTTTTTGACATGATGAGATGTCTTGATTCTCTTGGGACTTGGGTATTATGAGGACATTTTTCCTCTCGCTTACATGATGTTATACCGGTGTATGCTATTTAGTGTAATGATTTACTCTTGCTCTCCTGAGTCTCACCAATCATAAATTAGTGCCCATGGCCCTGGAATTGTGAATCACCAATTTTAAAAATTATAAACTTTGGACTATTTAATATTGAAGTTCTGAAAATTCTATTGAACCTTATTGTTTTCTTTTTTCTGTTTGGAGAATTCAATAATGATTTATTGGTATAGTTCGCATTGTGAATCGAGTCGAGTCCCTCTGCTTGTTGTTAGTAAACAAAGTTATTAATCAATATTGAACACAGCTTTGTTGTTGTTATCTACACAAGACAAATCTGTAGAGAATTTAGATTGGATTTCTTCTCATTGTTCTAATGAACGTGTCATTACAGCGCGCAAAATACACCATCTATCTCTCCTCTTCCTACATCATACCCGCATGTCCACTTCTGTTAGTACGGTACGGAGTAAGCCACCAACCGGGAGGCTTGGCCCTACGCTCCATCTCCATACCCAGACCAGTCAATTTGCCCATTCTCCCTAACACAACTCGCTTAGCAAGAATGCGTTAGGAAATACACATTGTGTACTAGCAAGACCCCTGAATAGGGCGGGATGCATGAGCTGATTGAAACTACGTTTTATTTTCTAATCTGTATTGTTTCTAGTTGTGAGAAAGAAGGCTGTGCCGATTGATGAGATAATCCGATAGGGAATATTGTGTGATGGGGAAGCGGAATTATGAGTGGTGATCTTGGGCGAAGAATGTCGATCTGGGGGGGAGAGTGGAGTTCAGTGAGGCCTTGTTGAAAGTATGAATGGAATAAAGTAAAGAAGGTGATAGAAAGAGAAGAATGGGAGATGAGGTTCAGATTTAGACATCTGTATCTATGGGAACGACGGGGGTGATCGAATGAATATATACGAATTTTACGTTCCGAATACAAATGAAACTCGAGATTTGAAACCACATCAATCAAGCCAACAACGCCTAAACCCATAACAGCCATATTCCCGGACATTGATAAGAAAAGACGCGACTTCATACCCTACAGCATCGTGGCAAAGAGTCTTTACCATGTGAAATAACCTTTTTCGGCGTTAAAAGTCATAGCGAATCTTTTGATGTCCAAGCTAGAAGTATCAAAATTGCTTCTAGCGCGCTCTTATCTCTGGCTCGTGATCTTCCATTTCATCTTAGAAACGTGCTCCCGGAAATGTTAATTTTTGGTATACAAGAATAAACTTCCCACTGAAAGCTGGCTTTTTACCCACTCTCTCATCTTGCATTTCAAGTGCTATCTCTCTCAAAACTTTGCCCCGATCACCATCCCGTTAATTAAAATCGCTGGGTGCGCTTGATTCTTCCTTCGGTCGAGCCTATCATGATATAAGAATTGTCGGTACATGCACGAGAATTCTCTTGCAGGATATTGCACAGGGGAACCGTGAATAAAGAACGACCGAGAAACACGAAATGCACTCACTACTAGTGGAAGCGGTGACTTGGTATCCGTTTGTGGTGTTGATTCTAATCCTCAGATAGTATGTATTATCACACATTCACAGTAGCATTTTGCCCACCGTGATTTGAGGTTGACATTGTCCTCCCGACCACAGTGGAAACTGAACCAGGTTGCGAATAGAACTAACGAATCTTCTTCTCAGTATTTCGAGATGGCTACAACTTGGGTCGGTAAAGAATTACCAACTACAAGATTATGTTATGCTCGTTGTATTTGTAAGTGATGCCTATTTCAAGTCAGTCTTTTATATCTAACACATCATAGCTCTTCTACACTACTCTCATGGTATCTATAAATATTGTATTCAATTTAGATACAAATCTCATTTCACCAGCTGATATTCCACAAGTTCGTGTTCTAATCCAAAGTCATCCGAATTGGAGAGCTAACAGAAGCTCAATAGCTCACTCCTGAATCAATTGCATCTCGTGTGAAAGGCAGCAAACTCGTGCTCGTAGTGGAACAGTCAATGATCATGACCATTTGGGGCGGCAAAGCTTGTTTGTTGTTGATGTATATGCAGATGATGTATGTCCCCTTCCCTAACGCATTTTAGCTATACTGATGAAAGATATAGGCAGGGTATTAAACCCCACAATTTTATTGTAAAACTAGTCGCCATATACGTGGGTACAGGCTTGGTGGTCATGGAGGTTCTTTATTTTGGGGTATGGTGTAGACCATTCTCAAACTATTGGGCAGTCCCTACTCCGAATGGTTCGTCCGAAGCAATGTCTTTTACTCCGAGATTGTAGACTAATATGAAGATTACAGAACAATGCTCAACAGCTCTTAATCACTTGATAGTAAACGCAACGTTCAACATCAGTTCCGATCTCATGATGTTGTTTCTACCAATGCCGCTGGTTATCAAGGCACAGCTGCCTACCCTGAAGTTCGTTCCTATCTTCGTTTGGTCTCTGTCATTCGTTTGTGCGACTTACTAACAGTGTATTTAGGAAAGCACTTCTCATCAGCGTATTCTCCCTTGGCATATTTGCAATAATATCCGCTGCAGCCAATAAATATTATTCCTTCGTACATCCTTTTGGTGTGATGTGGACCTACGTGAGTTCAATTAACTGCTTTGTCTTCAAAACGCTAATTTTGATTAATGAAGTGGTATGTAAGAGAAGCATCAACTGTGATGTTCGTGACCAATATTCCAATGTGTTGGCCATTAGCAAGAAAACTATTCGGTTGGAGATCATGGTCTGGAACTAGTGAAGGTACCAAGTCAAAGAGCAGAGCGGCTCCGAAGAGATACTTTACCAATGCGACCAGTTCAAGATTCGGCAATAAAAGAGACAACTCGATGTATAGAAGTGAAAGTAGAGATGTGATAATACACGGAAGTACACAAGATGGTTCAGCAATAGGGTAAGTTCCTTGTGCCCTTAACGTCTCAGTTGAGATATTTGTATCTTTCGAATTCGGTCGTCTACATCCTAGAAAATGAACTAACTGTTGATGATAGGCTGGAAATATGGGAAAGTAGGGAAGTGTGTGTAAAAACTGAGCAAAAAAACCCCAGAGAAGAACGTATCAAGAATACGACAGCCGTCACTGTAATTGGGTCGAGAGGCAGTTCGAGCGAACAAGAACAAGGGAGGGGTAATTCGAGAACAGAGAGTCGACAAGATATAGGCCATGCAGTATAATTGTCTAGTTAAAAATGAAATGAAAATGTAATAGACAAAATCCAGGATTAGAGAGTTTTGGATTCATATATATCGTGATATTTACGCAAAGTCGATAGTACTTGATGAACTGTTTTGATGAGATATCTTCCAGTTGAATTTTAATCCCAAGACGAAAGACGAAAAGTGACCAACATATGAAAGCCTTGATATTAAGGTATAACTACCAGTCAAGCTTAGGTAATGGGCCTCATCCATGTGGCATAGTTCGGATGGTTCCGTAAAATTTTGCAAGGATCAGACGTGATCCTGACGCGTTGAATTTGATTCCAGGCTTTGATAAATTGTTTGCAGGATACAATTTCTAATTCTACAACAGATTGAAGAAAGAAAGTATCCCATCAAGATCGCAATTACATAAACCCATTTTACTGTTTGATTTCAATATCAATCAACTTTCAATTGACTTTTTTAGCAATGCGCATTTATTGAGTTGACTTTCACACCATTTACAATGACTGATTGGAACAAATTGAAGGTCGTTGACCTGAAGGCAGAGTTGAAGAAACGAGGCCTTCCACAAACCGGTCTCAAACCTGCTCTTGTCGCTCGACTTATAGCTGCAGAGAACGAGAATGAGTCGGAAAGTGACATGACAATCCAGGATGATGCGAGCAAAATAAACCCAGAGTCTACGACATCTCCAGATACAATTTCACCCACACAAACATCTTTCGAGACTGGTACAGAGCCCAGACCTGACAACACAGAAGAATCGCAAGAAAACACAATTCCTGAAAATAGTGAATTGCAAACGTCACCTCCTGAAATTGTCGCAGAGCAACAAACGGATCCGACTATTGAGCCTGTCGGTTTGAAGGAGGCGGCGACTACGTCAACTTCGGCTACAGATGATAAGCAACTCCCCTCAAATGAAATAAAGGAGGAGGAGAACATTCAGCCCGCACAACCGATAGATACGACAGAGTTCTCTCTGCCTCCTTCGCAAGCTACATCTCAGCCACCCGAACAACCCGATGGTAATCGCTCTGCTGAGCTGTCCGTGGAACCGCGAGAAGTAATTGAAGATCGACAAAAGAGAAAACGCAGATCACAAAGTCCAGCGCCTACAGCCACCGATATTTCTCGAAAACGAGCTCGACCAAGCGACAGTATCGAAGAAGTTGCGACTTCCAATGAGGATGCGGAATGGGTGGAGAAACACAATGCGGTTGACACGGGCGAAGTCAACGTTGAATCGAAGGAGGTGACAATGGGTGAAGATGGACCTATAATTGTCGACGCCTCCAAAGAAGAAGTAATAGTCGAACAGGAAGTTTCAAATACAAATGAGGAAGAAGCTAATAAAATGGACATCGATATCGAGGAACCTCAGCCTCGTGGTGAACTCGTGACAGCTTCACCAGAAGTCTCACGGCCACGCGATTCGAGATTCAAAAATCTATTCTCCTCCCCACAGAAGTCGAATGATGATACAGAAATGCGACATTATTCGCAAGAGCCTATAGAGGATGAAGGATCATACAATCCGATTACTCCCGCTATTCATCCTGCAACTTCAGCTCTATATATCCGCAACTTCGTTCGACCACTTCAAGAACCTCGACTTCATGATTATCTCACAACTTTAGCTACTCCACCTGGCAGTGATCCAGATCCAGATGCGATTTTACATTTTCACATCGACCGCGTCCGCACTCATGCGCTCGTTCAATTCAAAACGCTCTCTGCCGCAGCAAGAGTTCGCAGCGTAATGCATGATCGTGTCTGGCCTGATGAGCCAAATCGCAAAGCATTGTGGGTGGATTTCATACCAGACGAAAAAGTTAAAGAATGGATTGATCAAGAACAAGCATCCGGCCCTGGGCGGAATACAAAAAAGTGGGAGGTAGTCTATGAGGAGATAGAAAATGACGGTGATCGTCAAGTTACTGCTATCTTGCAGGAAGCTACGGGGGATCCTCAAGTGATGTCTGCCAGAAAGCAATCAATTCCATTTTCTGCGCCGACAGGGCCATCAAGGGGTATCGAAGGAGCACCATCTGGACCTAGGAGCTTCGGTGGGCCAAGAGCTGCACCTATGCGAAACTTGTCAGAGCTTTTTAAATCTACTACAACACAACCGACGCTGTACTGGCAACCAGCACCAGAGGAATTGGTCAATAGGCGACTAGATGCGATTGCGGCCATTACCACTAAGGATACTCTACGTCATACTGGGCAAGACATCAACAGATATACATTTGAGGATCATGACAGATTTGTTGATCGTGGAAAAGAAATTTTCTCGGGTATCAGACCTCCATCTGGTCATCGGGGACCGAGAAATCAGCGTCCAGGACGTTTCCAAGGTAGAGGTGGGGGTGGTGGTCGCGGGTATGGATATGGAGGTAGAGGAGGTGATCGAGGCTACGATAGAGGTTATGATAGAGGATCTTATGACAGCTACAGAGGACCACCCCGAGATCAAGATAGACGTTACTGAGAAGCAAAGGAGAAGTAAGATTCTAACAGGTGAAGTTCTCTATACACAACTAGAGATTTTCACCGAAGATGAGAAGGGCTATCGCCCGTCGAGTTGTAAGATGATTTGATTGTAATGATAGAAAATACTCGAAGTGACTCTCAATACCTAGTACCTATGATTAGTTGGGTGCTTGAGATAATATCAATGTTGTACCACTACTATACGTACACACTCTTGGTAGTACAATATTTCTTCTCGGACGGATTAATGTTTCTCAGATACCTAGGGAGTATGTTCTTGTCCAATTGACCAAGAAATTTCCGAGAAACGAAGAATTTGGTAATTCGCATGACCTAATTCGTTTTGCTCTTCCGTCCAGCCACATGGCGGGGTTCATTTCTCTCAGCCCCTGAATTCTTTGACGGAGTACAGCTCAGCAATGAATGTGATGAGTGGTGGAATGAGATGGGGCAAAAAGTGTAAAGATTTTGCAAATTTTCTCGGGGCTGCATGTTATTGTTGATAGATCTACAGAGTCCGTATGAAAATATGGATGTGTGGAAGTGTTTGTTTACGCAATTGGATGGATGGATGGATGGATGATGAAGTAGAATTTTCTGATATGGTCTTTCCGAATTATGATGACGATTGGCTTTCTCTCACATGTTACTGAGGAGAAGAGGAAGAAAGCACAACAGAGAATTTTGCTATCAATGATCAATAGGTCATAGGTACCTACCTAGCTATAGGTAAGACTCAATCCGTACATCCCTATTCTGTACAGATTGATGTTCATGCAATCGATCTAGAAAATGTTGAAGCTCTTTTTGGTATAAACGGGAAGCTGCTTTTAGCACCCATTCTCCTGGATCTACGTTGTTGCAATGTGATTGTCAAAAAAAACCAAGAGGGGAAAGATAAGATGTGATATTCATAATCTAATTGGTCAATTCCAGCTTGGTATCAAAGTATTAAGAAATCGAATTGCGTTTTATAATTGAAGCTTCTAGCATTCTTCATTGGTTTTTCTACTACTTTTTAGTATTTTATACTATCAAGTCCGTCATCGGCTTTCTAGTCTTCCTTCACTCCCATCACTTCCATCACGCTTCGCTTAACTTTTTCTGTCTTCACTTCTTTTTTTTTCTTTTTTCGATGAGTATAAACCCACACAATTGACCAATCAAATGATTCCAACATAACATTAGCTTCATTACCAAAAAGAACAAAGCGGCATTCGACCTTTTTTCCACTTGATGAATCTTTTTGACTTTTGTACTATCCATCTGTCACACCAAAACACAACTCCACAATTTTTAAACTTCCCACTTCAATGAATTCCTTCTGAACATTTACATCTTGACATCTTCAAAACTCTTCCTTCTACTGATCTATCAGATACGAATAGAAAAGTCGCGCGTATGAGTGGTCGCTCGTCAGTTTTTACTTCTCAGGTATGTTCTATCTCTTTGTCTCTGGATGTGAATGATGTGAATGATGATGAGAATGATGAGGATGAGGAGGATGAGTCAAACGTCATGAATTCTCAATTCTCTTATCTTTGGGCTTGAATTTGGAAGCCAAACCTTCTACTATTCTTTTCCATAAGATATGACTCTTCATCAATCAAATTGTCTACAGCAACTTTATCATCTAAGAGCGATTTGACTAACAACATGTTCTTGTAGGATTATATCTCAGGTTCGCACATAACCCTATCCATGACCCTTCCCAACGAATACTTACCATGGCCAAAATTCTAACAACCGTCTCCTAGATCACATCTGGAAAGCTTCAGTTAACTGAAATAGCTTTCTCAAACCTACCGCCTACTAAATTATACACATACAAACAACTACAATCATGTTCTCCCGATTCGTAAAGCCTGCAGCTTTTAAGCCAACCGGCTATGGCATCCAAAGAGTTGCACAACAAACTAGATTCTTAGCTACTGTTGAAGGAAGTGCTGGTCGTGCCATGCCATACACCCGTCCTCGTGCTACTCCAATTTCCCATGACCGAGCTACATTCACAATTAGGGTATGTTACTTCGGTTGACGTGTGAAGAAATTTCTGAGTTGACGATCTTTGACAGGATGGCCCGGTCTTCCACGGCAAATCTTTTGGCGCAAAATCCAACATCTCTGGTGAAGCCGTGTTCACGACATCCCTCGTCGGTTACCCTGAATCCATGACCGATCCCTCTTACCGTGGACAAATTCTTGTCTTCACTCAACCTTTGATCGGAAACTATGGTGTTCCATCATCTGCCAGAGATGAGCACGGACTTTTGAAATATTTCGAGTCACCAAACATCCAATGTGTTGGTGTGGTTGTTGCAGATTATGCTGAGAAGTACAGTCATTGGACCGCTGTGGAAAGTTTGAGCGATTGGTGTGCCCGTGAGGGTGTACCAGCCATCTCTGGTGTTGATACCAGAGCTATTGTCACCTACTTGAGAGAGGAAGGTTCTTCCTTGGCTCGAATCACCATTGGAGAAGAATATGATGCCGATCAAGATGAGGCTTTCGTTGATCCTGAACAAATCAACTTGGTTAAAAAAGTCAGCACCAAAGCCCCATTCCACGTTAGCTCTGCCCATGGAGATATGCACGTCGCAGTTATCGATTGCGGTGTTAAGGAGAACATTCTCAGAAGTTTGGTCAGCCGCGGTGCAAGCGTTACTGTCTTCCCATACGATTTCCCAATTCACAAGGTCGCCCACCATTTCGATGGTGTCTTTATCTCTAACGGACCTGGTGACCCAACTCATTGTCAAGAAACTGTCTACCATTTGACTAGATTGATGGAGTCATCCCAACTACCTGTCTTCGGTATCTGCCTTGGACATCAATTGCTCGCTCTTGCAGCTGGTGCCCGCACCATCAAGCTTAAGTACGGAAACCGTGCCCATAACATCCCAGCTCTTGATTTGACCACCGGTCAATGTCACATTACCAGTCAAAATCACGGTTATGCCGTTGATATGACTACTCTCCCATCCGATTTCAAGGAATACTTCGTCAACTTGAATGATGGATCCAACGAAGGTAAATATTTTCCAAAATCCTTTCTTGAACACTAGCTGACAGACTATAGGTATGATTCACAAGACCCGTCCAATTTTCTCCACACAATTCCATCCTGAGGCTAAGGGAGGACCAATGGATTCTTCTTACCTCTTCGACATGTACATTGAGAACGTTCAACGTTACAAGAAGAACCAAGCTGTCTACCCAGCCGGCAAGGACAACAGACCAAATCCTCTTCTTGTAGACATCTTGTCGAAGGAGCGTGTTGGTGTCGCTCCAGCTCAAGTTGCTGCCGCCGCTCAAGCTTAAGGTTAAATATAATTCAATGGGAACTTATGGAGCGTGGTATCTGGGATTGACTTTCACTGGCGTTAGTAATTTGTTGAATCCTGACAGGGTTTCTTGGAAGTTCTTAGTTTTTAGTGGTTTCAAATTAGTGAATACAAAACTGAAATTAGCTGCGAAACCGTCTCTTGCGCAATACGTGTGATTGTGAAATACAAGTGGAGGTTCATTGATTCGTTTGTAAATTAGCTCTATGTTGGCGAAACAATTTGCCTGCAGTAGATGTACCTTTTACTTTCAACCGTACCGGGATTATATTGATCTGATTTAACCGATCGTTATGGAGGGTATATTTGGGCGGTTGGGGAGATTGAGAACGCGCGATGTAGAGGTGTCGCGATGTTGGAAAGGGGAATTGAAGAAGAAAGCGAGGAGAAAAGGGGGAGGGGGCAGGGGTGAGAAATGACGGCATGATGGAATGAAGTAAACCCTTTTCTTATGGAACTAAAAGTAGATCCAAAATTTGAAATGAATAGTCAGAAGGTTGGTGGTGGAGAGGTTCGAAGTGATTGGGAAAGAGGGAAGAGTAAATCGAGATAGGAGGTGCCATGGATTACTTCGAGTTGAATGATTTTTTTTTTCCTTTTGTATTCTTTTCCTTTTTGCTTCTCAGTTAATATTTTTATATATCTATGCTCAAATCTCATTTCCTCCATCTTACATATTCTCAACTTTTCGGTAACGAGAGAAGTTTTCATCATGATCTTTCCTCGCGTCGTGGATCACCAAGTGGATGTGTATGTAAGAGTACCTCTGTAACGATTGTGGGGAAGGCTTCTCGCTCTCTGTATTGTTTGTATGTGGTTATTGCAGACTTTGTATACTTATCTCGTATTTGTACAGATGTTTGTGTCCTGCTTGTGAAACTTTGGGTAAGTTGGAAGCGGGCATTGCACGCGTTGTTTCAGAGCTTGTCTTATTCAATTGGAAAATTCAAAATATTCTTTTCCGTTTCAGTTCTTCTTCTTTTCGTTCCCGCTTTTTTGTCCACCGGGGAAGGGACGGAATGCTTTCCCTTTCTCACAGATCCCCCTTTCCTACCCCTTCTCTAATTTCAAAGGGCTCATTGTTCGAGATAAGTATAAGAAAGAGGATTTATATCATACTACTATCATATCCATTATACAAACCTTAGTAAAGAAAATATATGATTCATAGGGTGTACAAAGCTCTTCTGCAGAATCCTCGGCATGATGAGTTTCTCGTGGGCTCTAGAACGTCAAGTTGAAATTTCAATCGGCTACATAGCTGCCCACTTTCTTTTAGCTTACACGCAGAGGCACAGGGCGCGCACCCCCTATCTGATATATGATAGATAGATGATAACACAGGGTTGATTGGTGAAGGGAAAATGGTGAGAAGTGAGCCAAGGATAGTAGCTTCCAGTCTTGTTCAAGATTCTGAGGGTTATATCATGTGGTCGATAACATGTTCAGAAGGAGATGATCTGTAAAATTGATGTCAGGGTTTCTACAGAAGCCTCTACTGACACTAGGGAGTCACCCTAATTATTGGAGATCATGACACTCATTGGTGATGTATTTTGGAAAACAAGATTTACCAGATAGAGTTTTATTGTACTTGATAGGGTGATGCGGTCAAAAATTTCTTCACATTAGGCTGTCACCATTTGTGTTGGTATCAACTTGGTTCATAGGTGTAAAGTACTTGAAGTCTATGATAGTTGTAATAGTTCTTGATCATTAAACCTATAGAAAGCTAGTACTATATAAAGAAGCGCTAGCCTAGCTAATACAATGCCCTCTTATGATCACACGTTCGATTTCCCGACAATTTGAGAACACTATCCAAAAGGAGCTCGTAAAATTGTCAATTTTAATTTCTCTCAATGTCCTCAGCGGTATTTCCTTCTCTAGCAAAACTAACACGCAAGCTAGTCCGGCAAAGATTACAGCGATCTGCCACACACGTTGTAATGCTTCGCGGTATACAGCACGGATTTCTCCTTGCACTTCTAGAGGATATTTCTCGATAAACTGAGTAGCTGCCAGCTGATACGCACTGCCTTTTACCAATTGCTCTCTCAAACTCTCATCGGAGATACGCCCGCTCAACGCCGCCGCACGACAATTGAAAATAGCCGCAGGGATAGCAACTCCCCACACATAACCAAAAGTACGAATAAAGCACCAAGTGGCCGTCGCAGCTGCTTGATCAGCCTCGCAAGCCGGTGCTTGAAAAGCAGGTAATAATGTGTTAAGCACCATACCCGCTCCTAGAGCGAATATTCATTGATAAATAGCCCACTCGGCTGTAGATGTGTTCTCCCGTTGTGGCGAGAAAAGACCCAAGGAGATAGTGAACAAAGCAAATCCGGCGAAATGTAGGGGTCGGAATTTACCCCAACGACTGAGCGCCATAGCGGAGATGGCAGCACCGGGGATGCCGACGAGAGAATAGGGCAGAAGAGCAAAGCCCGTGCGGCGGAGAGAATCAAGTGCCACGGCCTGAAAGTACACGGGAAGGAAGAACACTACCTCGAAGAGAAGTGCGGAATTGAGGAAAGTATTGATGAATACGATAACTGACGTGCGATTTGTGAAGAGTCTGCACGGCATCACAGGCTCGGTTGGGAGGCCCGATGCTTCGTATACTGCGAATAGGAGAATGGCCAGAAAACCGAGAATGAGAGGTACGAGTTTGTGCCATGATGACCAAGGATTAGTGATTGATAGGGCGTAGAGAGTTGTTACAGTGCCAGTCATGAGAATAGCGTTGCCTACTATGTCAACCCGCTGTAGCTTCCGGGCGAAAGTCATATCTTTCTTGTATTTGACGTGGAGAAAGAGGTAAAGTATCACTAGTGAGGTCCCGCCGATAGGAAGATTGAGATAAGATACCCAACGCCATGTAGTTGAGTAGAAGATGGCACCGCCAATGAAGGGGCCTAATGATACACTGATTTCGTATATGAGCAGAACTACAGCCATATAATTTCCACGTTGTTGGGGGGAACTAGATCTGAGACGATAATCTTTGACGCTATATATTAGTCAATGCTTCTACCTGGGTTATTGTAAAGTGATGGTCCTGGACCAATAATCATAATGATTCTGCCACTCCCCATACCCTGCACCGCCCGGCCAGCGATCAACATGGTGGCATTACAAGCGCCACCACATATCCCACTCCCAAGTATAAAAATGGCGACAATAACTATGGCGATCCACCGTCTTCCAAATATATTGCACAACTGCCCGAATAAAGGCTGGAAGGCTGCACTGCACATAAGAAAGCATTCGTGATCCAGATGAAGTTCTGGCCCATCTGCAAATCGGATAAAATCACAAGTGCAGCGGTCGAGACGACTGTGTTCTCGAGGGCGCCAAGGGGATTGGTACCCGAGACCGATGATAATACAGCAAAACTTGTATCCGCGTGCGAAGTCTGGAGGTGGTGTTGGAGGGACATTTTGAGAAGATGATGGGGAGGAAGGGAGCGCGGATTTGACTGTTGTGGCAGTGTTTGCTGGGATGTGGACGAAATCGCTGGTGTTGTTCATTGTTTGCAACTTCAAAATGCGAGATGGCTACTGATGTTTCGCTTGCTTGTGAGTGGAGTATTGGGATGTTATGGTAGGATTTTATAGGTGGTCTTCGAGGATATTATGAGCCGCACCTCTGAGATTGCGTTTCGGAACTCCGAATACCTGGTTGAGTGGATTGGTTGCGACTGATTCAGATCTATTGGTGATCGTAGTGCTCTTCGTGAGGGAGGTAGTGATAACTTGTCATTTTTCTTTGTGTATTCCATTTATGACTTACTGTGTAGCGAACTTTGCTTGCAGAATTTGGGAGTGATATTACACAATGTGATTTAGACCAACGACGACTATGGATTTGGTACAAGGCTCAAATTTCACAACATTCGAGAAAGGACCACAAGTTTCTTACTCAAAATCATGTCTTTTTATGAAAGTGAAATGTCATTCAGAAGTCTAGACAAACTCCCTGGGATTCCCTGCAGTGAGCGGGACTTTAGATTCACCTCTCCAGTAGCCGCTGATATGCAGAAAAGTGATTCAAAACGACCTAATATCTCTTCTCGCTCTCCGGATAACAGTATTTCTAATGTGAGATACATGAACAGATTATTTGTGACTACATTCTACGACGTATGTCTGATTTGAGATACCAACTCATCGTCCCTCTTCACTCTTCAGCGGTACAAAACTAACACAAAACTGTGGTGTATTCCACATAATATAAACAGAAAAGTCTCGATCAAAAGATAAAGCTTGACCTGGCACCACCTCTACATCAAATTTCCACAAGACCTTCGCAAGATATAGTTTCATCTGCGCCCATGCAATTGAAGAGGCTTGACACATTCTGGGATCTTGATTGAAGGGTAAAAAAGCCTTGGGGTCATCGTTTTGATATTTATCATCGTATTCCGAGTGGCTGGATGGAAGCTATCGCTGTGGATGATACTCGAGTGGAACTGTGAATTAGCGTGGGTTGCGTGCTGCTGCGAAGTGGCTGATTTGACAGATGATCTAAGGATTATTGGTAAGCAAAGGATTGACGAAGTGGATGTGAAGAATCACTTACTCCGCGCGGAATGTAGTCACCATCGACGATGGCTCCGGGAATCATGCGCGGAAGACCATCTGAGGTATTCTGATGGATGCGAAAAGTTTCTTGTAAGCAAGCATGTAAGTATTTCATATTAGCTACTGTATCAAGAGTCATCTCCTTGTAATTTTTGAAATTGCTCCTTATTTCGCTGACAAGTGATTTGTAGGCACTCGGTTCTTTCAGCAGGAAGAAAACTGACGAATAGAATTGATTTGACATTGTTTCCCAGCCTGCCACTAGCAATTGACCCGCTATTTGTTCCAAGTGATTGATTTTCTTCTGGTCTTCAGGAGCTTGTGCGTCTCTTGGAATAGGCTGTTCAAAATAATCCAGATGTTCCGTCTTTCCCCTGCGTTCAATTCGTGAATGGACTTCTTGGCTGTTGATTTTCAACACCCGTGGCATGGTAAGCCAGACGGATGGGGGAATGGAAAATACATAAGTGGGCTGAGGAGAGGAAATTTCTTGGATATTGCCTGGATTGTCAAAAATAGGTTGACTTTGATCGCAGCATCCAATAAAAGAGAACTTTTCTCTGTTGATGGTGGATATGTCAGAACAACGGAGCATAGAGGGTGGAAACACTGCCTACCATCTTTCATCTGGTTCATCTGACGATTATATGTAATATCCGCAGAGACATCCATAGTCAGCAAATCTGCCCACTGGCGCAGCTCAACGCCCTTCTCACCTCCCATCGCTTTCATCTTATCAACAAAAAAGTCAACATATTTATGCAAGACCTCTTCCTTAGCTTTAGTATTTCTAGTGCTGAATGCGGGTGAAAGTTTCTTGGCTACGTCGCGGTGCTTGACGGGATCGATCTCGAAGGAATTCCTCCATCTTCTCCTAGGTCTTCGAAGTCTGTTTTGACAAATGTTTTGACAAATGTTTTGAGATTTTTGACTTGTGTTGCGTGTATATCTGGGGATTCTACTTTAGCTGGCTGCTATTGTTGCGATCGAAGTAGTTGATGTTTACCTTTTTCTGCTTGTAGTGTAAGGAATACAGGCTCATTTGGAGCAATACGGACAACGTCGCCTATGAACAATTAACAGGTAGATCAAAGAGAAGAAATTATGAACTTGTTTTCCCCACCATAATGTTTCAACACCTCTTCGATCTTCCACGGCCATTTACCCGTGAGCCTTGAGTTTGTTAGAAAGTCTTCTGATGCCTGCTACCAAAGGATCAATATCTTACCAATTATATGCGTACCAAATATTAGAGACAGCCGCTAGCTTGGGACCTGGATATATGGAAAGTGGAGAGAAATATAAATTGTAGATGCCATGAATAAGCGAATAGAGGAATAACTAACAGTTTACTATTAGTGAGATTGTGTCAGGTTAAGATTGGATGGGAAAATTGACACACAATTACGACGGACACCGAGAGCCATAACAGCAATTTTTGCACGGGAAATATCTAGAAAGTTGGGGATGGCCAAAAGTTATTCTCTTTTGCGATGTGAAGATTAATGACGCAATTTGGGCTCGCAAGACTTGCAGATGAGTGCTGCTAGTATAACAAAGTTATCTTACCAAGGGGTATCAGGGAAATTAAGCCCTCTTTCCTATAAATACTAATCGTGAGTTCATAAGTGAGAGAAATGGTATTGATTTACTATCGATCAACTATTTGACATTAGTTGCCCTATATAAAATTTTCTTCATCTGATCACGACGCCGAAACTAATTGTTGCTCGATGTTCGGTGTCGATTTACCACATCTGGTAATTATCTTCTTCGGAACTTCGACCACAGAAAAGTGCGCGACAAGCCTGAAATTTAGGAGTCTCGGGGTTTGGCCCGCAAGGCTCGCTTAGAGATACTTCATTACATAGGTAGATAATGGATTGGGCTTCTAGCCCGAACAAGAAATTGATCATATCAAATCTCGATGGAGAATTGATTTAGTCATACAGAAACCATGAGTTACTATTCTTTGATTGGGTGATTCCAAAATCGGCAATGTCTTCTGCGTTTGTCAACGCCTGAGAAGAATTGCATCGTTTATTCGACAAGCTAATATCTTCCCTACAAATCGAAAGTCTGACGCTTCTGCAAATAAGCAGACCATCTCAGTATATCTCTGAGCTTTGAACTATGCACTGAATCCCTTGCACTTGAATTGGCTATTTGCTAGTAGGGCTATTCTTACAGATGTACGGGAATTAGGACATCAAAAACTTTCAGCCGCCGCCATATCCAGGAATTTAAACTATAATAGACCAGTGCAGAGCAGCTAATGATTCTAGTAGCTGTTTGAAACAATGGTTTTAGAGAGCAAAATAACTCGGTATCGGTGTATACCGTAAACTGTGCTTGTATTTCAGCCCACAGAAACTTCTGAGGCAGCAAGAAGACCAATTATAGCCCACCCTCAATCTGGAGATCTGACAAGTTAGAAAATTCATTGTGCTCAATGTATGTCTGTATCAAATCCCGCTGAATATTTCAATGAGGGTGAGGGCATATAGTGCCGAGTGGTCTTGTGATCCTCGGTTGATTGTAAGCAAATGATTTTCCAACTGCGCCGCATAAGTCACAAACAAACGGATAGATGACCCTGTAATCCCAACTGTTGGAGGAAGCTTGCCAACACTGGTGGAAACTAGATTCCGAAAATGAGGGCAATTCTAGCTATCAAGTAGTGAGCAATGGATTGTGTAATTAACATAGACAAGAGTGTCGGATTATATTGTGTATAATTCCACTCGTATAAAAGTCTATCCTTTGTTCAAACTTCCAAGAAAGAACGAGCGATATAAAAGCTTCAAAGGCATGCAGAAATTTGCAACGGGTCTAGTCGTAAGATTCGTCCCCTGCTAAGTGGCGTAGGCACTAGTACGGGTCTTCATTCCGCATGACTGCATCTTATCTTAACCAACTCAAGTTGGCTCTCCTTTTATTCGAACTACGCATCTTTTCTTTCTGGCTTCAACAATCTGTTCATAGGTTTTAAGGGCGATGGATATGAATGCTTGTGGAGTTTCTTCTCGAAGATTTGCGTGTGATCGTTGCCGTGATCAAAAATTGCGATGCATTCGCGAACGAGCTGACCAGCAAAACTGCGTTCGATGTTTCCGTGCAGATACTGAATGTCGCACGAGCCCAGTTTTCCGCATACATAGCTCCATGGATGATACTGCTCTAGGTTCTACAAATAATATAGGGGAAAAGGCAAGAGTGCAAAAGTCGGTGCGAAAGCGACGACACAATGACGCTGCGCATCTCCAAAGGCAGTCACAAATCACTACCCAGCAAGCGGTCATGAATCAGTCTACTTTTACGGAAACAGCAAGTCCTTCAGGATCCCTTGGACAAACAGCACTGATGAATATATTCGAATCGTCTCAATCATCATCAACTATGCCAATGTATCCTGCAGACTTCTCGACCTCAAACAAATTAAGTGATATGCCTTGGGCAGCCGAGGATTCTTTATTTTCCGGCCTCATACTTCCAGATGGAACGGATGAGACCTTTGGCTTATCTGGTAACCCGGATACACGTAGCTCGACTGAGAGTTATCCGTCACAAGCACCGATATATACAGAAAATCTTCCCTCTCGACCTATGCCATCATTGATACTTTCACCCCGAACGGCGTCTTCCACTTCGACATCTAGTCTACAAAATCTCGAATGTAGCAGTCACAAAATGTTAGTCACGATATCTGAATACAATACTTCTTGCGAAAGCCCCGAAGATCAGGTTGCAGATAGCATATCTATTGACAAGAATGAAGAGGAGACAATTATCCAGCGGTTAGCCAAGACTAATTTGGATCTTGTTTCATTGCTTTCTCAAATTGATAAAGGCACCCCAACTGCAGTTGTAGAGATGCTAGTTCGGCCAATTGATGAAACGAAGTCCCCGAGAACGAGATTGGACGACATTTTAAACAGTACAAGAGATTTCTTGCAAATTCTTAGTCTGTTAACAGGCTCTCCTAGTCGACCTTCAGTCAAGCCCCCTCAATCGTTTAGTGGTACTCATCTGAGTTCAAATCCTGCATCAAAAGCCATAAGGCCTGGTCTTCAACAGAGTCATAAGAACTATACAGATACTCTACCCGAAACCGAGGAAAGCAGCACATCATCGCCCACAGATAGTCATCCCCTATCGATAGATACCGCCCTGTCAACTTCTAATACGGAAACGCGATCAGAGCTTGATTTCGCATCCTCACTTCTCATTCTTACATGTCATTTGCATTTACTGCAGCTTTATGAGGTCCTATTTTCACACATACATGATTTTCTGGAAGAAATTTCGGATAGTGACGATCCCTCTCTTTGTCCCCCCCCTGGACTTAGCTTTTGTAGCTTTCCACTACGTAAGTCACGCGCTTTGGCACAAGATGAAGTCCATTCTGGTTTACCCAATACTGACTTTCCAGAATCCGGAAATCTTCAGACTACCATTCTCATCCAAATTATTACAAGCCTTTTCGAACAGATCAAAAGACTTCTGGGGTTGCCGCGTGAATATCGGATACATTCTCCCGAGATTGGGCCAGATAGCTTTGTGTCGGGTGGCTTGTTGAGTAGCGAAGAGTTGGTCAACATTGTAAAGTTGGTATTCCGGCGGCAGGATTCCGGCCAACCTGAATGTCGAAGAGGCGGATTGGAAGCATTACGCGAGCATCTTGAGGGGATAAAGCAGTTATTGAAAAATAGGATAGCACTTTAGAGCTAAGGCAAAATGGCTGAACCCACAAGAAGAAGACTCGTTGACACACGACTTTCGAATAAAAGATAAGTATGGCTGCCCTGGAGCCTGTCGTATGCAACTACCGTGTCATACTTATCACTCCACTTGTTGTAGGAAAAGCTGTTGCCTTTGAAAACGTCCAAGCAATGCAATTTCTTTGGGGAAGATCTTTACCAGAATGATGATGTTTGTTTCGAAGGTGGGTATCGACAAGGTTTGACCATCTGCCGAAACCATCTTTCTTTGGATGCTGTCATAAGATGACTTATCCATGAGAAATATTAGCATCCTTTTAATTAGATACACCGGCTATATATATTGAGGTATTCTACGATGAGTAGTGCGGGTAAATAATACTCTCAGTGCATAGTGAGAATACCAACCCGAAATTTAGATCAGGTCCCAGGATGGAAGTGGGCCCTTGAAGCTGAAAGAAAGCGTGAATAACTTCTGTATAAGAGACCAAAAGAAAATGAAGAGAAGGGAGGAATATCCAAATTCGGGGAGATTAGGGTTGAGGAAAGGAATGGGTGGGATAAGCGCCAGTGCGGGGTGTGGGTCGGTTGCATGGGTGGGCTAGATGGATCTGTGCGTACGGTTGGAACTGAGGAAAACTTCTGAGAGCTTATTTATCGGGGTGCCTTGAGTGATGTCAACTCTATGTTATGTCATGTGTGGGTTGTCTGTGGAGAGATATATAGGCACTGTGGATAGATGGTATGTTTGTCGCTGAAGTTTGGGCAAGAGGAAGAAGCGGTTTGCATTGCGATGGGTAGTCGCCTTGGAGGTATAACTAACAGAGAATTGTATTGGATGTGTGAGGGCCTATCTGTGAGCTAGACGCAGTGGTTTGGTGCGAATGTTATTTAACTCTCGAATTGTTCTTAGCGTTTTCTGGAACTGTTAGTTGCGAGGTTAGCGAGATAGGTATTGAAGAGAGGTCTGGTCTGCGTTGACCTGATGCTTGGTTCGACTTATAGTTCGTAAATACACTTGATGACTTAGTTATTTGCTGTAGACAAAATTGCTTCCAGATTTCAAACCATTGCATTGCTCACTTTACAAAGCTAAAAGAAAGAGGAGCAAGATGGTCGGCACTCGCTACTATTTCTATTCCAAAACTCGACTCAGACTTGCACTTAGTTGTTGAAAACATTACAATACACGGCAAATGCAATCAGAGGAGCAAAAATCATACAGCACTAGAAGTACTCGCACTCGCAGTGTAATCCAACTAAAAAATATGTATCCTATACACGAATTATGCCTCGGCATCACCAACCTAGATATACGATTCTCGATCCCCATCTTCAACATTCAAAATCCTAAACTCCTACCAGAGTACAAGCGAAAGGAAGAGATCGAAGCATGGATATTTTACGAGTAGACAGATGTGATTCGGTGAAAATGTGGGGAATCCCCGAAGCGAAAGGATCGCGAGGATGGATGTCGAGATTGCGATATTGGAATCTGTGGATCCAGCATCAAACCCGGATTCTGGGTTGGACATGGAAGCGGGGTGGTATTTGAGTTGGTTGGTTGGAGGAGTCGATGATGGTATGCCGTGTACATGGGATTAGGAATGAGGTTTGAATATTTCAATGAGATGCTGAGAATTCTCCATTTTAGATACGTGGAGATATATGTATCTGGGTGAAACTCCAGGATACTTTGAGCATAGATTTTGATTTGATGTCAGTCCTTAGAAGACCACAAGATGTTACCGTCAAGTGACGGAGAAATGTCGTTCATTGAATATCCTCAAACATGGACTCCGATTGAAGTAAAACGCACGTATGGTAGCCAAACGACGAGCCCCACTTTTGAGCACTACTCGGGACCCTCAAAATCTGGTTCTAGACTTTCATATCTAATGGGCAAGGTTGTTGAATCAAGGTTGGTAGCGCGGCCGTGGGTCGAGAATTAGGTGTGGGGTTGAGGCTATTGAGAAGGAATGTACGTACCTATGTACCATCAGACAATTGTCAACTACAACAGACTTGTCTGTCTCAAAATGTTTGATATTTATGAATATTGGGATCATGTAGAACGTCTTGATTAAATGAGATAAAACAGGTGGCTAGCCCTACTAGGCAATTAATTTCTGATGAAGTTCAAACAATATGCAGTAATAGAAAACAAAAAGTTAAGATAAATAGTGTTTATATTTAATATCTTATGAAGACTCAATAGCCTTCTGGTGGTATTAATCTGTATCTAATAATGCAGGATTCCACCAAACCTGTCCACTTCCACCATGCAAATCCTAAACCTTTCCAATTACTCCATTCCCAACAACATGATAAGATAAATACGTAAAGGACATATTCATGTCGCAAAACCCAACCAACAAATGAAATCCACCCCAACTTTGAAATGATTGTGTGAAGCACTTGTAACTAAGTGCATTTTGAAAATCCCCCCTCTCTAACGCCAGAAGCTCATAAATTCCCTCCTCATGACTGAAAAAAATCAATTACGCCTGGTATCATTTTCCAAAGATAGCTTAAGAAATTTGACTCCCATAGTACCGACCCTTATTTCTCCGATAGATTATAGAAATGATTCGAAATTAAATTCACAGGATAGAGACAAGAAACTAGAGCCCAGATGGTTGATTAATAATAGCATCGATGCCCATATCCATAGAAGGTAAACGTGAGTGAAATGACGCTCGGTTGTCTTGGTGGTATGGACTTCGGTCGGTTTGCGGGTAGCCGTCGTTGCGATCCGATTGTGGGTAGCCATCATTACGGTCCGTCTGTGGATATCCATCCGGTCGGCCATCCGAGAGAACTTGTGGTGCATATGAGTAATGTTGTTGATTAAGCGGGTCATTAGTAGAAGCTTCTGAGCCATTATCCCGATCATAATCGCCGTCGAGGTTGATGCTAATCCCGCTGTCTTCATGAACTTCATAATCATTGTGGTCCGAGTATGGTGCATTTCCAGTTTGTCCTCCTGCTTCCATCATACGTTCGCGACGAGCATAAGCTCTGGCAGATGTTTGCATATTTTTGAGACCAGTTGACATACACTTCTTCATGTTAGTATAAATCTCAGGTATATTTCGTTTCAATACATACCTTTTGCTCCACAACAGTCCATTTCTCCCCAGTAGCGGCAGCCAGTCCGGACCAAATCTCTTTGCGCATATCCATATAATGCTTCGCAAGGGTCTCGGATTTGACATTATCCCAATCATCACTAGACTTTCGTTCCATCAAACGTTCATGGCGCTTTCGACAGGCATTGGCCGATTTGTTTGGAAAGTAAGTTGCCTGGATAGGTTGCCAATTCAATCCCTGCTTCCGTGCTGCTATCAAAGTTCGATCATCAATAGGTGTCCATGCTCCAGATGAAGGTCGAATGGAAGGTGGCATTGGAGTACTCTGGACATAATGCTGAGTTGGAAGTGGTAAAGGAGGTTGTTGTACAGGACCTCCTGTTGCGTAGCTGGACATATTCTGGTAGCTGTGTTGCAGTGGTTCATAGTATGGTGTGGCCATAGGTCGAGAGTTGATGGGTGGATATACGAGGTTGTTCGAGGTGAGAGGTGGTGATCGGTAGTAATCCATAGCTTTGAATGAACGCTGTTCCTTTGGCATTCTAGAAAGACAGGTTTATGAAAGATTGGTACTACTTGGTAGTAACCAGGGGTCGAAACAATTGACGAGTCAATTAAGTATTAGATGTAAAAGAAACTTGCAGACCAGCCGGCAGGAAACGTAGGAAATACTTGACACGATAACGAATGGAGTCAGATATTGAGAATTGAAATCTAAAGCGAGTTGACAATAGGAAATTCGTAGAAGCCAAAAGATGATGTTGATGCTGAATGAGGACGAAAGGTCTTAGCCAGTGTACCGGCGACCGACCTTTATAATACAGAATTGACCAGCTCGATTATCTGTTGGAAGAAATAACGCTGGGGGCCATTTGGGTAGTGTCTATAGCCTCATTAACGCCGAACGTCCAAAAATGAGACCTCAACTAAATGATGAAACAAGATGGGTCCGATTTTAGATATCATTTAGATAAATCCGACCCCGACTTCCTGAACCTTCAAACGTTGGCAAATGCACGAAATTCTGTTACCAGGATCAACTACAGTAGGCGCGGATAGACTATTAAGTCTCCAAAACTCGAGGGGCTACGAACAAGAGATGATTGTATTGGTCAACAGAAGAATACCGGTCTCTTCTAAGGACATTGGGCGGTAGTCTCATCTCGAATTTTGGAGACGTATCTGATGGGCGCGTAAATTATGTGGGCGTCAACAAGTAAGCTGCGGATGAGGCGTTCGGGTACCGAAAATAGAATCAAACGGGAGAGATCTGTACAGGGGGGGTGACAGAAAAGGGTCAGTGCAGGGTATATTAAATTTACAAGGGCTGTGTATGAGATTTTTAAGTATGCCTTTAAGGATAGTTAGATCTTGGTAGATTAGATGATAATGAAACATATCATAAAGATCCTGTTTCGTAATGAATTGAAGATGCTGAAAATGGTAGGTAAAGATGAAAAGAAGATATACTTGAAAGACTATATGGATTAGAAGAAAGAAAAGAGACGTTTATTTGATGCGCGCGTGTAAAATGATATGTATAGACTAGATAGATACTGTACATCGTCTACCGAGGTAGTAACTCCTGCGTAAATGGTATCATAAGAATCCCGTAATACAATTAGTTGAACTTTTAGACATCACGTGAAAAAGGTCTAATTGGTGGTGATATTTGGGCCTCTGTTGGTTGGAGCTTCTTCCTCTTCCTTTCCTTTTCCTTTCCTTTTTCCTTCCTACTCCAAATCAGGAAGAGCATTGCCATTTGATTCCTTGTTTGCCTGGTAAAACGATTGGATGACTAATTTAAGAAATGCAAAATATTGCGGATGAATCTCTTTCACTTACTAGGATCTCTGCTTCCAAGACAGCACTGACACTGATCTACACGATATGCATATGCACAAGTGCACAGATGGGAAATCAACTCATCCCACCTCTACCCGCTCCTTCTCGGCTTCTATCATCCAAACATCTATTCTTTATACCCTGTCCACAATTTACTTCCCTTGTAACATGTCTCCACCTTGATTTCTCTACTCGAGAATCTACCAAAGTACCTAGGTATCCCGAGGTCCTCACAGATGCCCGAGATCATGTAGGTTTATCTAATCTCGATATCTTCATCCCAGGTATGACCAAAAGGGATTCTGCAAGGGCGCCTAATAGCGATAAGCGGCATGCAGTTTGACAGGCACTGTTGCTATGCTTCAACAAACAACAAACAATTCGACCGGACAAAGGCCATTGAAGACCTCAATCCATTAGGCAGTGTTTAGCTTCAAAGCAACGTAAAACTTCAATATTCCTCCCCATAGCCATGGCCATGACCACAGAAAGAATCTTCATGAGGCCGTACATCCAACATTGAGTGGAGTGCGGACCTACTATCTTCCAACACAACAAGAAAAAGAAATCTCAACAACCGCAACACCCCGGTGAGAGCAATGAAGAGATTGCTTCATGTTTTTCTTTCCCACATGCAATCGATAGTCGTCTGTGCTAACAGCCGCTCTACCTGGGGTTTCCTCTTGTCCCACCCTATCGGTAAATATCCAACGCTTGTACCAATTCTTTACATGGACTCCGACTCACACAGACCAACGTAATATCCTCACGCCGACAAGCGTCCCTTGAACTTGTGGGATATACTCGGGAAGAGTCCGGTAATGGTATCATCACGCGCGGCAGTACAGTTTTAAAGTTCCGGTATCTATAAGTATAAAGCCAAAGAATGTGATTGAAACATTTCAATGGACCAGAGTACTCTATTGTCTTTTTGCACTGTTGCAAGCGGCGGCTATCTGTATATGAGAGAACTATTTTCTTCAACCAAGTATTCATAACATATGTTTGTTTCATCTGAAAATGCTCAATTACGAATGATTCACCAACAGTTGGATAATTAGCATACAAATGATATCTTGGGCACTTTGCTTTTATCTCTTCCAGAATAGTTTTCTTGGGTGACCAATCGCAGATTTTCTCATCTGTTTTACTTTAGACGCCGATCTCCCATGTTTCAACTGTCATCCATTTTGGGGGCGAATATCCTTTATAGTAGAATGCAACGAGATGGCATAGTATGCTTACTTTGCTCAAAGTTGTTCGGGGAGGCTTCTTCTTCATGTTTCTTTGCATAGTTAGCATGCACTTCGCATTGACAGGTGCATGATATTTCAAACAACCCCAACATCACCACCACCACTTTTATCTACACTATATTATGCACGAAGAATCTCTGAGAAGATTCAATCGCCAGCGAAGGCGATGAATAATCCGAATAAAATCTCTTGGGATCCTTGCCATCATCCTTCCGAGACTTTCCATGGTGCGTGCTCCCTCAATAAATTCCAATTGATCCTCAAGAGTACCGTACGGTTCTTATTTTAACTACTAGAAACGAACATCTGGTCTTTGCGCAGTTCGATGTTGGGGTATGCAGCTGCTTATATGTACTGCGGAACTGCGCCCCAATCAACATCCTTGTTAAAACGAGATTGACAATTAGTTGCATGAAAACGATGGGCATTCTCCTGTTATGCAATACCTGCATGCTCTCTGGATATTAACCGTCGAGCCATTGGGAGAATTGCTAATCAGAAAGGAATCATAGGGTCAGACCATGCTTACCCTTACCCTTTTGGGGCTTAGGTTCTTGTTATTTTCTCGATATCTTTTTTTTCGTATTAAAGGATCACTTAATATGACTTTCTACGAATAACTTTCAAGGGGATTTATCTCCAAGACTTCTCAATTTTGACCAAATCCTATTTGACTAGCCTTCGGCACTTTAAGCCTTGGATCTAAAGGATCAACTCATCTTCTACGGGATCGGAAAGGGCCCCCGAATGGCCTACAGATCTGATGACATGCACTGGCATCTATAAAGCCAAAGCTCGATGGGACTTACTACCCTAACACCATATAGCTCTGACACATCTGTCTATTTCCATGTGTCGAAGGATCGATATGTAACTTTGTCACGACAAGGTTAGATGAAACGGACCACATTATAATCCACTTTGACTCTCAAAGACTCAAAGAGTATCCCTACTTCATTGGATGAATTGCAGAAGCATCGAAATTAAGTAATTTGGATCCTCATTGCAAAGGAAAACTTCATGTTGGTCTACCTCTCGGGCCACTAATCACGCATCTTAATTTTGTCCCCGATAAAGTTAGTGGGGCGTCTGACGATTCCCAGCTTGCAAGTTTGTGATATGAAGAAATGATGCGCCGCAAAATTATGTTCAATTTTGTCAGAAAGATTCAGATCACCCACGTTGACCTGGGGCTGGCATTGGTTCCTTTTATTGCCCTCAAAACGGCGTTGTGCTAATTTGTTAACCAGAATTCTACAGGCAGGCTTCCTTTCTAGAATGTCATTCTTATGGCACTTATGGCTCTGGGAAAGTTCGAGCGCTAATTGATGAACATACAAACACAATAAGTCCTCTTAGCATAGGCCTTGAGAGCGTATGTTCACGCATTTACGTATGTCTCCATATCATCTCTGCAAATTCATGCTAGATTTCGCATCAGCTAGGGTTGAACGAAGACAAATCTTCTGAGGGATCCACACTCTCACAATCATCTCAAAATGACACACATAGTGGCATGGCTGTGATGAGCTTCTCTCTGAAGTGACCCAGATAAGGTAGAGACATGTTGTTGTTACCGTTATTACAATAAGTGGAGTGTTTCTTTTTCACCACATTAGTATTTCTTGATCCTATTCTCTGAATTTCACCAAAGACCTATGTGATGTCTTCACAATTAATTCTCTTAGATGGCAATCTGATGTCGACAACGCCCAAAAATGCCCCCACAATCTTCCATCCTTCGATCACCTGTGACCTTAACCTCCGCGGCTAGCGTCAAGGTCGGCGCATGTCGCTACTCGTCTGAACTTCCCCTTGCATACACCTTTTCGAACACACCGCCGTGTATTTGCATCCGTCAAAACCTCGTTGGTGAGATGTCACCCATACTTCTTGTTACTGATTCGAAATTCACGCATTGACGATGAAAATGAGATACATGGTCTACATGACCGCAGCTAAAAATGAAAATGATACTTTGAAACGATTGAGCTTCGAAGAAGCCTTATGTTTAGCTCAGGCTGCATCAGAGTCTATACAAAGACTGATAATATTTGGTACAAGCTTCCACATTACGATGGGATAATTACCTTTGTCGTGTGTTGAGTCGGATACCTGAATCTGAATCCGAAAAAAATGCCTTGTATCGCCCCTGATCAAGGCTTTCTGAATGACAACTCATTGAATCTGAGAGAACTCATTTCTCGACTGCTATATTTATCGGCGCCTAGGGTTTCAATCCGGGACGAGCATTGTTAATGCAAGGCAAGAACATTGGTGACCAAAGATAATGTCGTGCTGCCATTATCTAAGCCTTTGAACCTAGGCCATGGCTGAAACTTTCATAATCTGAGAATCACCAGGCCAGTTGGTCTAATGATTAATGTTAATGACATTGCTCCCCTGTGGTTGGAACTTTCGAAGAGATAGACCCTGAGACTGACTTTGATAACTAACATAAATAGCCCACAAGGTGGTTAATTTGCCTTGCGAAATTAGATAGTATGACAGCAACAGACTAGATGATTGCTGGTTTAGCCCTTTTGGCTACTGAACGGCCAAAATTTGTCACATCGTTGTTGCGAAGGTTCCTGACATCTCGGTTGCTATTTTTGCTGCCATGGATCAGAAAGGCACAACTTTACATGAGGAACGAATCACTCAATGGTCGTCATATTGGATGTGACAATGAGGATTCGAAATGAAATTAGCAGAGCCACGAGTCAGTCAATCATTTTACATGCTTGAAGTGCGTGCGATGAAGACGGCCTGACAAAGTGATGGGCACGAATCATTCTTGAATCTTTGTTCTCCTCTCATGCGAGTCAATCCCAGTGGATGTAGATGGACGTATCGTCATCTCTTTGATATCATAATCCCAAGACATCTCTGGATGAGAAGAGATATATCTAACTCCAACTGGTATTTTGGAACAGCAGAATGCCTAAAGGAGGTACCATCAAGGTCTTCACAGAGGTCTGCGGTGGCCCACGATCAATCATGAGACAATGCCCCTAGAGTTAAGTCTCACCTGAGCTAACAATCTCTCCTCCCATGATTCAATACCTACTTTCACATTCACTTCACCTCGGCACGACTTTAGTCGTCGAACTCGACGGTGAGGGGATTAGGTAGATACGTACTTCAGGAGCATACCGACATCCGAGGCACCCGCCTTCACAATTATAATCATATCGTCCTCACCCAGCGTTTTCATGACATTATCATGATCCCGTCGTCAGATATCGCGATAATGGTGTTGCGAGGCGTGATAAGAGAATCTACGCGCCTCCTCGGCACATAAGTCTCCACTTCTTGTCGGTTTGTACCGATGAATTCCGCCTGTAGGTTGACTGGGAAACTAGGAAGGTGCCGGACACGGAGAACTAGTTTTGCTAATGAATTTCAAGACATCTCAAAGAATCTTAATATGATGAATAGCGTCAGAGGGAGAACAATTGGCAGAATTCACAATGATCGAAGGTTGTCAAGCTCGTGATGAACTGTTACTTTTTCGCCATCATGATCGTAATTTGTTAAATTCAAGAGAACAGAAGAAATTTATTATGACTGTATATATGATTGATTTTCCATGGAATAGATTTAACTTTTTCTAATGTGATACTGTATACAAATCGAATCCATATTAATAATTTATTGATATTGATTGATTGGTCTCGGGAAGGAATAGGCATTCCATTCAATTCAATGTCTCAATGTCTCAATCGGATACCACGAGGAATTTCCGATCGTTTAGATCTGGTATTTTTTCCCAATGATTATTACAGGATCTGTCATACGCCTTGGTTAAACTTTCTTATCACGAGTATTTGACTATTTTCCCGTGAACTTGGCATGAGCCTCAATGTAGACTGGAATCCGAGAAGGATGTTGAGAAATCGAGAGTATGGCACAACTGACGAATCAGAACTGGAACAAAAAGCCAATCTCTCTCCCACTCCCACCGTTCGTAACTGGTAGAAATACAAAAACTCCAGGATAGAAACATGGTTCGGAATCGGATGTTTTTTTTGACATGAATTTAACGTCGTCGGTGACGTCTAGTACTAAAAAGGAAGGTAGAAGATATATACTGGGTTAATAATTGAGATTGAGTTCTTCAAGTGGAGGTGTGGATGATGACATGGGGGGGTATGGTTTAGCTTATCTTTTGCGGTGCTGTTTGGATGGGATGAACGGGGACATGCGGAGCTCACCGAGGATTATCCTGCGAGCGGTATCAAGATTGTTTATACTGCTTCGAATAGATCTAAGAACTTCGCCAAGATGGTGATAGGATGGGTTTATCGATTGATTGATATGGATTAGATGATTGAGAATTGAAGTAAGGGAGCCGAGAATATCAATTGTTTACCGTTGTCATTTGTTTATATCACATACTGCACAGTGACTCAATGAGACTTCAATATTTGAGTTGTAAAATTTTCTTCTTCAACTTTTCTATTCTATAAGAGGAAATGATATGTTAGTTCCCGTATCGATGGATCTAGGAACAAGAAATGTACTAGAAGACTAGTGAGCCGAAGTTTAGCTGGTTAATTAGATGCGGCAATGAGTAACATCCACTTTTGTCATCGACTTGGCGGGAATTCTCTTATCGATAGATATTCGATAGATACCGTGACAATCATATTGACAAGATGAAAATGACAATGGTTTCTGCCTGTTTGTATTGGCTATTCGTACAACAACAATCACCCCCCGGATTTGTCAATCGGTCTGGTATCACGCCAAGGCTTCAGTTGGCGAACTCCTACGGAGAATATCCCGTAAATGTAACGAGGAGAATAGATATTGAAGACGTTCGTGTTGAAATGGATGATGACGGTGAGATTCCCAAGGAAATTCCAAGGCTTATTTGCATACATTATGGTTACATACAGCCTACAGGATGTACTCCGTAGGTTTGCATGCATTGCGATAAGGCTTGAATTCTGTATTTCTTGATATTATGAATCCTGGTAACGATATCGGAGTTGAAATGATTTTTGGAAAGAGGATTAGGGTAGCGAGACAGATTTGATTGATTTATTATTATTATTTGCTATCTTTTGATATCGTTTGGGTGTGTTGTGGGATAATTTTGGTACTCAAAATCCATACCAATATCCATAATATCCAGACGAGCTAGACTAATCCAGCTCCCCTCTCTAGTATCTGCAAGGAAGATCAAAGATCAGCTCCCCCGTCAAATTGGTCAAGTATTCTCAACGGAATGAGAAAGTTTATTGGATAAAGCCTCAAAACCAGGAACAGATGCGTGAATATCCGAAGCGTGTGATTAACATGTTTTCGAGGAGATTTGTGGGGATATGGATCATTTACAATGCATTCTTTGCTTTGATTAACAATTCACTGCAGGTACCACGGAATATATTAAGCTTCCAGAACCTCGAAAGCAGATGATTTTTTTCTGACTTCTTTCTCTACCTCTTCTATAGCTTCTCTCACACTCTTCCTCTTCTGAGTAATAGATAGATCATCGAGTCTTCTTATTCCAAGATCTTCTCTCTTGTGCTTCTCTCTCCTACTCACCTCCCGCTACTCCCCACAGAACCTCCATAAATCTCCCGATAGGTCGTATCATACCCTTCTCGACAATATGCGTACTTCTGCTCTTCTTAGCCTTTTGGCTGGTGTAGGATCTGTGGCTGCTGCTGCAACCACTAAACCATATGGACTTCCAAAAACCAAATTAGACAAGAAGGATATCCATTTCAGTATTCAGGCTGATGGCTTGGATGTTAAGTTGGATATCACCAATTCGACATCTAGTGTGGTCAAACCTAAGGTTTTCATTATTTCTATGGTATGTATCTCCTTACGTCATCTTGACGAATCTCAATTCCAGATTTTTCGCATAACTCTCGTCCGAAAAGATGCGACAAGTATGTTCAATTTGGACATATCATCTGACTTTTTTTTTTAGTTCTCGCCCGAAGCAGACATCTGGTATGAAAACTCCTTCACCTCAGGCTCGATCGGAAACCTACTCGCGAAAAACATCACCGTGCCCGGATTCTCCCCTCTCTTCCCACAAGCCCATTGTCTTGCCGATGGATCCGTGTGTCAACTCACCACTGGTGAATCTGAAATCAACGCAGCTTCAACCATCACCGCTTTGACTCTCTCCCCCGCTTTCGATCTCTCTTCGACTTATTTCCTTGTTGGTGGAATTGCTGGTATCAACCCAAAGCACGGTAGCATTGGTGATGTCGCATTCTCAAAATACACTATTCAAGTTGCTCTTCAATACGAATTCGACGCAAGAGAAAAGCCTGATAACTTCACCACCGGATATTTCCCCCAAGGTTCATATGCTCCAGATCAATATCCTGGTAACATCTACGGAACCGAAGTATTCGAAGTCAACGAGCCACTTCGTGATTTGGCCGTAGGATTCGCGAAAAAGGCATCTTTGAACGATTCATCCGAATCCATCGCCTACCGTGCATTGTACGCAACAGACAACTCCACAGCAGCTGTCAACAAATATCAAGCAGCAACCCACGCTCCTACTGTCATCACGTGTGATACTGCAACTTCCGATGTATACTACTCTGGTACACTCCTCGGAGAAGCATTCGAAAACACCACAACATTGCTCACCAACGGTTCGGGAGTTTACTGCATGACCGCCCAAGAAGATAATGCCACCCTTTCTGCTCTTTTGCGTGCTGCTCTCTTCAAGATCGTCGATTTCTCCCGTATTATCATTATGCGCACAGCCTCTGATTTCGATCGTCCATACCCCGGTGCCTCTGTCGAGTTCAACCTCCTGTACTCTAACCAAGGTGCTTTTGAACCAGCTGTTGAGAACATCTATCTCGCTGGTACCGAAGTCATCAAGGGACTTCTTGATGGCTGGAACTCAACTTTCGCTGAAGGTGTGACTCCTACCAACTACATTGGAGATATCTTCGGTAGTTTGGGAGGCGAACCTGATTTTGGACCAGGAAGTGAGTTCGGTGGTGAGGAAGTCGATCCTAATAACGAGGTTATCTATGTTAAGAGAGACGGACAGAAGAAGGCCAAGTCCAGAAGAGAAATGAAGGGAAAGAAGGGATTGATGAGACGTATTTAAGAGACAATAGTAATGATGGGAGTTGTTTCAGTGTCGTTTCGGAGCTGAGAATTTTTCCTCAAGCGTACAAGAAAGTAGGCTTTCGTGTTTTCTTCGCGCTTGTATCTTTATCCAAAAGTTTTGGTCGGTCGTCTTTCGTTTTCCTAGGTGGAAATGTTCGAATTTGAGCGGATGTTAGTTGAAGTGGTCTGTTGATCTCTTACGAAAACTTTGGGGCAATGGATTTTGTTGTTTCGAATCTCGATGAGCTATACATTGTTAGTTGATTTGACGAGATCTGGAGCAAGATTTCGTGCGAAGAGTATTGCGGGTTTCGATGCGTTTGGAATAACTCGATGGTTGTAGATAATGGGTGGCAAAAGTGCGATGGATTATGAGTACATAAATGCGGATGAGCTATGATATATGGGAGGATGATATTTATATCAGTATTCGAACTTGTGGTTACAATTTAGATCCTATAGGATGGATTGATAATTAAGGAAGTATATAGGAGAGATGAATATATGAATATACGATTTACTTGCAATAATTTTGCTTTTCGTCTTTTCGTTTCTGCTAGTTAATTCATTGTGATCTGTGTGAGAGATAGACTGAAATTGCCTCGGCGATGATTCTTGTTGTTTCGTGGAGAGTATTGAATACAGTTCTAGTATCCAAATTTACCTCCAGGAACACTTTGCCAGTGATGATTATTTTGTATGTATAAGTCACCTGTACAGAATAATCAGTCCGGAGGGGGTTTGCGAAGAATCAGCCACAAGTATGGCTTGATTTTTTCAAAGAGCTGGGCAGAATTCATTCTCAATAATCTCGGTATGATGATTATTCAAGTACGTGGTAGGTGTTTACATATTTATTCACCCTTTTGTTTTCGATCTCGGATTCGAAACTCCCCAGAATCAAAGTGCGCACGATTGAAATGAAGTAACGATAGAGCCAGCTACTTACTGAATAGTTCCGGGTAGTTTTCACTATTGACGTGGTACTTTGCAAGTATAGAAGAGATGAATTCATAACGAGACGGATTAACAAAGTAACAAAACGGGGATAAGCTAATGTTCACGTGTCTCTTGATGTTCCTTTTAAGATGATCAAGATGTGTAAAAGGTTTGCATTCATGTTAACACAACGCTCTAGTAATTAAGCGGAGCATGAAACATCTAAACTCTTCTACGGAAGCCCAACGCAAAATGTAACAAAAGATATGGTAGCCAAACTTTCTCCCCCCAGCTTCCCGTCAACTTCTAGTTAGCATCTCCCATTCCGCATGCCCAAAAGAATTCGAGCGGCTTCAGCTTCGGCTTGGACTTCAGCACCAACTGCTGCTGCTGCCGCTTCATGAATGCAGTTAGGACATTTGATGCCATAAATCTTCGTCTCAAAGTTTGCACACTGAAGTCTTGGAGGTTTCTGAGAGCAATGTTGGTTTATTGATTCGATGACCCTAGTTTGGCCAGTTCTTCCGTTGCACCAGCAGCGTCCTCTATATTGATACTGAGTACACATTTTTGGGGGATAGTGAGAAAGGATTTGAAAATCGAGAGGTATGTAGATAAGGTTGGTTTATTGGTGGTTGGTTTTCGTGCGGGGATACTTCGAGTGGGGTGTACGGTTTCGGTCTGGGTAGATGCTTTGAGGATTCGTCGAGGGATGGCGATGTTGATGAGGAGTAAAGTTGAGAGATTATCACGGTGATAGAAATGTGAGTCTTATCAAAAGGCAGAGAGGACTTCGTGGATATGGAGTGTCAAGGTGGTCAAGAAGCAGACTTTAGCTGATAGAAATTGTTGTTCTTTTGAAGCATTGAATGTATGTTGATAAATTTGTGGATGTGCGGTATGCATATACATGTGTATGTGTGGGAATGATATGAAATGATTATCTGACTGTGTTTATATGAATACAACGAAGACAGTCATGACTATGACTGCACGTCGAATTCAAAAACCACAGATTGCACATTGTATTGCACATTCATGGACGACTAAAGTATGTAGAAAATTTGTATTCATTCTGAATCTGAAGATCCAACGCTCTAGTGATTACATGGAGGATGCAATACTAAGCTTTTCTACGAAAGTCAAACGCGTATTTATCTGAGATAAATTTTAAAAAGGGTCTGTACTCATTCCAAAGCCCAACGCTATGACTATGCGGAGGACGTTAAATCAAACAGACCCTTCCAAAATCCTATGCAAACAAGAAAATCCGACGACATGATGACCAGACTCTCCACCAGCCTGCCATCAACACTTTTCATCCCTTCCAATATCAGATACCGCACCGACCTCTTTTAGCCCTCGAAATAGTCGTGCCCAATTCTAACAATGCGGCATTCGCTCCTGCCTCCTATTTTGCCAATGTGCTTGGTATGCCGCATCTGCTTTTGCTCTATCTGCTTGGAATTTGGCTTCCCATGCTGCTTTCTCTGCTGCTTCTTTTGCTTGCCTCCACTTGATCCTTTGTAATCGGTACCTTCATCCTTCACATTGCCGTTCTACAGGTTCATAATTTTCTTTCCGCTCCTGGAACCGTGGAGTATGCTCATCCCGACCCGATGCTACTTCTTGACAGAATGCTTTGATCTCGTTGTGTTCCGGCACCCAAACCCGATTCATCCTGTCGTCATCGAGAGCGTTGTTGCACATGAAATATTTCCATGGACGCAGTAGGAAACACATATCGCATAGATGGGGGAGGCGAATGGATTTGAAGCAGGTCTATGTTATCACGGTCAGATCATACTTGAAATTTGCTGTAAAGACATCGTGGATTGACATGGAAAATTAGTGTAAATATTCTTATAGAAGGAAGAGAGTTATTCGTAGATACGATGCAGCAGGGTATTCAATAAAGATCACCTGGTTTTGATGAAATGTCTCGTCGTTTTGAATTGTGAGGAAGTCGATTTGAGGATTCAGAATTATGTCGTAGGTCGAAGGATAAAATCTTTACACAGGAGGGGGACTCGAGGCTTTTTGTGCACATTTTGCTATGCCCATACAGTCATTTCATTGCAATTGTTCTCGAGGAGTCATCTTTATTCCTTGACAAAAGACTCAGTCTGTTCTTCGGAAAGAATCATTACTGTGCTAGATGCAATATTCATCCCCTTCAGTAATTTCGCTAAGCAATGGTATGCAGTACAATTTGAAGGGCTGGCATGACTGGCTAAGCTCACAATCAATGAGTGTTGCAGCTTCGTTAAAATTGGTTTGACTCGAAGGCTCTCTGAACTTGGAAGTCTTTTGAGAAATCTTGAATTGAGACTTATTATTCATCATCCGCGATACGGCACGCTCCAATCTTAGCTTGAGTGGAGTCAAAAAGTACATCTTCGCACTTACAATGTATGAAATATCAATGTGAACGGATCGACCATGAGTATGACAAGGCAGCGAAGTCAATGTTAATATACACTGTATTGTATTACACATGAAAGAAACCAATCTAAGTTTATAAAAGGTATACATTCATTGACTCGACGTTCCAGGCGGAGGTTGAAATTTTTATACCTTTAATAGAATTCCAACGCAAGTAGCTAAATAGCAACTGGATCCACCACTGATCCATGCTCATAATTCGAGCGTCCCCTAAAACATCATATGTCTACTAGTAGTCGATTTCCTGGTTGCTTGATGCGATCTCCGCTTGGAGTGCCGCACTGGCGGCTTCTCTCTCTTCTCGATCTTCCTATCTCACTTGCACCTCTCTCCTTTCGCTTCTTATATCTCTCGCATTTCTCTGATTACCCTCATTTCTCTCAATCTTTTTACCTCCCTGTCTTTCTCTTCCCACTTTTTCCCCTCTGCTCACATTTTCTTTTTTCACTTGCTTTCTTCTTTTACTCTTCTCACTCCTCTTGCTCCTCTCATTTATCCCACTCCTAGCTATCTCTCTCCTCTATCTTTCCTCTTTCTCTTTCTCTTTCTCTTTCTCTTTCTCTTTCTCTTTCTCTTTCTCTTTCTCTTTCTCTTTCTCTTTCTCTTTCTCTTTCTCTTT